>PVJH01005300.1:0-114037 GCA_004026705.1 Nesogale talazaci | reverse complement strand
AGAGGGGTTGCAGAGAGAAGATGAGCCAATCAAGGTACAGTGTAGTAAAAATGAAATATGCAACTTTCCTCTAGTTCTTAAATGCTTCCTCCCACCCACTATCATGAGCCCAAGTCTACCTGACAAATCTAGCTAGACCAGGGGATGTAGACTGGAGCCAGAAACACGAGGAATTTAGGATAATTGAGCCCTTCTGGATCAGTGGTGGGAGGGGTGATACCGGTGGGTGGAGGGATCATGGATTAGAAAGGGGGAACCAATTTAAGGAATCTATATGTAACCATCTCTCTGGGGTATGAACAACAGGGAAGTGAGTGAAAAGACACATCAGACAGTGTATGATATGAAAAAGTAATAACAATTTGTAAATTATTATGGAGGAGAGGGAGTGGGGAGGGAGGGGAAATATGGGGAGCTGGATGATGTTTGAGAGTGATGATGTCAACAAGTGTGCAAATGTGGTCTTTCAATTTTATGATATGGGAGTTGTATGAACCCCCAATAAGATGATTTATTTGAAAAAAGAGGGGGAAAGAAGAGCTTATACCAAGGACTCAAGTAGAAATTATTTGGAAATGAAGATGGCAACATGTGTATAAATATGCTTGATACAAATGGTGTATGGAATGTTATAAGAGCTGTAAAAACCCCCAATAAAATCATTGAAAAAAAGAGAAAGCAACTATTGTATTGCACTAGATACAATTGAGTACATAAATAAAGATAGACAAGATCTCAAGCTACAAGTTACTTGCCTTCAAGGTGGACACATAGTTGTTATATGAGTTGTCAATAACTACATAAAGTCAAGCATTACAACAAGGTCCGTAGCACCAAAAATAAAGGTGCTGTGGAACAGATCAATTCCCCAGTTCAGAGCACTTTCAATAAGCAGCCTGTCCTCCACCTAAAGTAGCCCTATTAGGTACATCGCAATTCTTAAGAATATGGACTGATGTGGCAAATAAGATCATACTCAGCTAGTCAATTAGCACAGTTTGCTCAGCCAGGTCACCAGCTACCTAAAGTCACCCTTGGGTCTCAGGACCTTTTGGTAACATTTGCACCTCCCACAGGAGGGTTACCTCAGAAATCTGACACCAGTTTGATGTGTTACTCTAATTTTTCTGAATACAATTTCTGCTGAAGAAAAACTCTTTGCACATTAACTCCTAAGACTCAGGGTCATTCTATAAGGCAGATTCATTTTATTGTTCTACCATCCTCACTTTGCACATAAGGTAACTGAGACACAGAGAACTAAGCAACTATCCTAGGTACATGAGTAAAGTCCTTGGAACTATGTTTTTACCACTGTGCTATATACCTTACTTGTTATATATACTGAACACTTAACTTAAACATTCTCCACGCTTTAGAAACATTTAATACATTTTATTAATGTTTAAATATTTTCTATTATTTACATATTAAAACTTCTATTATAAATATTAAGCCTATCTCACTTTTTAGCTTTATAAATAATATTGTGATGATATAATTATATGTAAAGATTTTGTGTGCTTTCTATTTTCAGAATACATTCTCAGAAGTAAAATTAAAAAGCTTCATTGTGTGACTCTTTTAATGCTCTTGAAATGTACTGGAAAGTATTTCCAGAAAGGTTAATGTCTTTTACATCTTCATAGAAAAGGTGGTCCTCTTTCACCAAAGCCTACTGTTATGGATCTGACTAACAGCCCTCTGTAGTCAATCTTTTATGAATAGTAAAGAATGATATTCATTAATTCTTTTTCTGGTTTTGGCTTTATATGAATTTTATAATAATTAAGAATTTTTCCAACCAAAAAATTATCTGAAGCCTTGGACCACTACTCAAGTACTTCCTCAGTGCAAGAACACTTTGTTCTATTATACTGGCATTCCATAATGCTCAATATCCTGACACGATCACTGAAGACAAACGTGTGCATAAGCAAAAGTGGTGAAGAAAGTTGATGGTGCCCAGCTATCAAGAGATGTAGCATATGTGGTCTTAAAGGCTTGAAAGTAAACAAGCAGCCATCTAGTTCAGAAGCAACAAAGCCCACGTGGAAGAATCACACCACCTTGTGTGACCGCGAGGTGTCAGAGGAATCAGTTATCAAGTTTCAAAGAACTAAAAATCATAACATTGCGTTCCCACTTCCTGCTATGATCACTGATGACAAGTGTGTGCATAGCCAAATGTGGTAAAGAAGGCTGATGGTTCCTGGCTATCAAAAGATATAATATCTGGGGTCTTTAAAACTTGAAAGTAAACGAGCAGCCATGTAGCTCAGAAGCAAAAAAGGCCATATGGAAGGAGCACACATGTCTGTGTGACAATGAGGTGTCAAAGCGATCAGGTATGAAGTATCAAAGAACTAAACATTGTATCGTTATAAATGTGGGGGAGTACAGATTGGGGAACCAAAGCCCATCAGTAGGTGAAGCAACATGTGAAGGAGATGAGCCAATCGAGGTACAGTGTAGTAAAAATGAAATATGCAACATTCCTCTAGTTCTTAAATGCTTCCTCCCACCCACTATCATGCTCCCAATTCTACCTGACAAATCCAGCTAGACCAGGGGATGTATACTCAAGCCAGAAACATGGGGAACTCAGAACAGATGATCTCCTCAGGACCAGAGATGAGAGTGGTGATACAGGGTGGAGGGAAGGTAGAGTAGAAAGGAGGAACCAGTGACAAGGATCTACATATAATGTCCTCCCTGGGATATGAACAACAGGGAAGTGGATAAAGGGACACATTTGACAGTGGATGATGTGAAAAATTAATGATAATTTGTAAATTATTAAGGGTTCATGGAGAGGGAGAGTGGAATAGGGAGGGGAAATATGGGGAGCTGATACTGGGTGCTTAAGTAGAAGGAAGATGTTTCGAGAATGGTGATGGCAACAAATGAGCAAATGTGGTCTGCATCCAATTGATAATGCATTGATTGTGATAAGAGTTTTATAAGCCCCCAATAAAATGATTTAATTTAAAATATCTGAATAACAAAGAAAATTATAATTCAGTTTTAATTTAAAATGTCTTTGAATTATTAAAATAATTATTTTTATTTTAAAATACTTTAGGTACCATACAACTGCACAAATATTCTACTCAATATGAACACCAAGAAAGTAGGCAAACATAGAATATTAGTCAGAAATAGTCACTGCAATAAAATAACCTGCCATGGTTATATGTAAGTAGAATTGGGACTGAAATTCTATTCATTTTTATGTTTCTCAATTAAAACAATAACAAAAATATATACATTCAGAAAAAGAGAAAATATACAACCGCTTTCTAATTTAAAATTATGAAACTGTTTCTCAGAGGAAAAAATTCAATGAATGTATTATTTCTTCCCTTTAAATATTGGTGCTTAGCTTAGCTTTTAAATGTCCTTTTCTTATCCACTTGATAACCTAGACTAGAGCTTTAAGAAGCTATAAATAGTTCCATCCACTCTGCATAATGCTCACTTCCTTCCTCTAAGGCTTTATGGTCTCCCATAAGAATGTGCTTGGGCCAGATGGCCTTCAACCCAATTTCCTGTGAATATTCATTTTTAATGGTAATAATTGAAAACACTAATTTGCTCTTACGTAAGACCTTATCCACCAAGATCTGTTGGTGCTTCACAAGTACGAGTTAATCCTCAGAAATCAGACTCTCTTTTCCAGCCTTATTATATGCTTAAGGATTTGTTTCCAAAGCCATTTTTACAATGTAAGCAATAACATCAACAGCAGAGACAAGAGCGGCAGCCTCCTCTTTTTATCAGCATTCTGTCCAGAGAACCAGGAGGAATGTGATGCTTGAATATTCTCTGAGCTCAAAGTGGATAGTCAAAAGGTTTTGAAAATATCACTGGGAACTACATGTCTTACAGGTTATTAAAGCAATAATATAAAATGTATATTCATTCAGGGGATCTAGAGATAGAATTCAGTGGGTTCTCCCAACTGGACCAGTAAGACATCATGACAAATTTAGAAGAGATTGAAGTTGTCAAGGATTTCATTTTACTTGGGTTCACAACCAGTGCT
The DNA here is from genome assembly GCA_004026705.1 of Nesogale talazaci. Taxonomy (NCBI): domain Eukaryota; kingdom Metazoa; phylum Chordata; class Mammalia; order Afrosoricida; family Tenrecidae; genus Nesogale; species Nesogale talazaci. The sequence continues at coordinate 109,989 of PVJH01005300.1, read as the reverse complement.
TATGAAAGTAACAGGATATCTAAGGACATCTTGCATCAGAGAAACTTACATCAGACTTCTTGAATTTTTTTTATGAGAAAATGTCATTTTGAGGACTTAGGTATGCCTGCCCCAAACCAGGGTCTTTTCAATCACTTCTTATACATATGAAATTGGACAATGACTTAAGAAGATCACAGAAAAATTGACACATTTGAATTATGGTGCTGTCAAAGACTATTTAAAGTGCTGCAGACTGCCCGAAGTACTAACAAATCTGCTTTGGAAAATGAACAACCAGAATCCTCCTTGGGAGTGAGGATGGTAAGACTTTGTCTTACTTACTTTGAGCACGTGTGGGAAGGGTGTAATCATTGGAAAAGGGCATCATGCTTGGTAAAGGAAAGGCTCAGTGAAAACCAGGAAGACCTTCAATGAGTTGGATTGACATAGTAGTTGCAACACTGGACTCAAATATTACAGTTGTGTGGAAGGCAGGGGACCAAGCTGTGTATTGTTTTGTTTTGCTGTGCATAGGCTTACCGAATCAGAATTGACTGGAAGACACCTAATAAAATCAAGACCTTTGGTAGAAAAGTAATTGACATTTTTTTTCACTTTTTAATATAAATGTATAATTTCCTTATAGTTCACCACCCTACTAATACAGTAATGTCCATGTCTTCATCAATAAGCTCTGGTGCTGCAGAGGTTAGAGTGACCAGCTGCTAAACAAAAGGTTTGTGGTTCACACGCTCTGTGCTCCATGAGTGGAAGAGTCTGTAAAGATATATAATCTTAGAAATCCTGCACAGGCTGTTCTACACTGTCTGGTAATACCACTATGCATTAGAGTTGACTAGATGGAAGTGACTTTGATTTTGGTTTGGCAACTTGGTCTACAGCAGAAATATTAAATACTCTCTTATTACATTAGGTTTTATAGGTGTTCTGGAAATATCATTCATACATTCTACCACTTTATTTCATGGTACCTATTAGCTTTTTATTTAATATTTAATTTAAAAGCCCAAACATTGCTATCACACAATTGCAAATGTCTTAATAACTATAGTTCAATGTAATTTCCTTTCATAAGATTATATACTTTATATGTATACAAAAATAACTCTAGCAGAATACTCTTACTTCACAGAAAAAATTTTTAGGACAGACTGTCAGTTTAAGTCAAAAATACAGCTACGAAGGTTTCAATTAAAAAGTGCGTAGGATTTTTCCAAGCAAAAGGTGTTTAAGCATGTTTCTTCAATCAATGGATATCTGCAAGTGACTTCTCACAGTTACAGAGTTGTCTTTGTCTCATTAGGATGCCTCATGAGAAACTAAAAAAGTCCAAACAAAACTTCTAACGGGATCTGCTCGGTCAGTTAAATTCCAGACTTCACAAACTAAGAAGTTAATTCAGAAGGTTATGGTGACTATTTGAGAGGAATTCTCAAGGGATAATCTTGACAGATTTTCTCAAAAGACGCTTAGCTATAATGATAGCGAAGTTTCAAGGAAATTGAAAACTGCAGCAGGAAAGTTATATCAATTAAAATTTTACATTATGATAGTACATTTTCCTCAATCTTTGAGGGTAGCATTTCATTGGAAAATCTTACCCTATTCACTCTACAGCCCTGATTTTCTCCTTCGGATATCCTTTGACTCCCCAAACTCAAAGAACATTTTTTAAGAAACATGGTTTGCATCCATTGAGTGTACCCAAACTGATATTCTGACATAGTATGAAGGTGCGAGCACACAATCCTTTGGGAAAGGGTTTGAAATATGAAACCTTGCCTTTAGAAGGGTGTAGTCATAGGGAGGATAAAAACAATTATCTCACATTCTGATCTCTTGTTTACAAGTGTCAATAGTTTTTGATTTACATTTGCATGTTGTTTCCAAAACTAGCCTAAATAGACTTAAAATGGGTGAAGTAATTTAAAATGGGTGAGTGTATTTCCTGATCATAATGGGATGAAGCTAGAAAATTATAACAAAAGTGAAAAATTAAACTATGAACATTAAGCAGTACACCCAACATGAAATAAATTAAAATTCTTTATAGCCTCTGCTGTCTCTTAGAATGAAGTCCCTACCCGTTTTATATGGCCATTGTTTAGGGATCCTTATTTTTTGCCAGCCCTGACTTATGTATTTATCTGTATACTGAAACTGGGAAGAGTGGGATTATGAAGACTGTAATGGAGTTGATGACTGCTTGGGAACAAGGAAAAGAAAGGTAGAGAAAATGGGGAGTCAACATTAATGTGTAAAAGAAGGTAGAGAAGATCTCAAAGTTGATTTTAGCAATGATTGCAGGGTCCTTCTTGACTAAACTATTGAATTGTATGAAATGTTAATTATACTGCCATGAAAATAAATAAATAATAAATAAATATCACACTCTTTAACAACCTGTGGGTAAAAGAATGAAATCACAGAACAATTAAATACATAAAGACAAATGAAAATAAGGGCACAGAGTTACTGTGTTAGTGTGGTATAGCTAGAGAAACAAATCCAGAGACAGTCATATGTGTGTAAGAAGGAGCTTTCAAGAAGGAGAAGACGAATGAGCTTTATACCTCAAAGCAATTGAATATTGAGAAAACATCACAGCCCTGCCCAGATCAAGCCCATAAGTCCATTATTAACCCATATGTCGGATACCAATCTATAAAGTCCTCTTCAGACTCACAAAACACATGCAATGGGGCTGGTTGCAGGACGATCATAGGTCAGTGGGTGGAAGGTCTTGTGAATCCTGTGGCGCTGGTGTCATCTCAGTGCTGGTGTGGGTTTCCACATGGCTTCTGGTGTAGTTCCATATGTCTTGTCAACAGGAATGTCTCACAGGGAGCAGGCATGTGTTCAGCCCCCACCAAGCTATTTATCTCCTTTGCAGCTCCAAATGAGGTCATCAAGCTTTAACCTGACTGACAGGCTAACATCACCCTTCACTTTTAAGTCTCAAACTGACAACAGATTCTTAACTACCCCATACATCAACATGAGTGGAATGTAGAAAGAGCAATACTCAGAGCATAATTTACAGCTGCCAGTATTTCTATTGGCATTAAAAAAAAGATCTTCTATGGATAGCTTGACATTTCACATATTAATTTTACACTTTAAGGAACTAGAAAAACAAGAGCAAAGTTAAGAAAACAACTAGACATAATAAGGGCATAATAACAATAACCATAATTTACCTTTTCTTAGTTTAAAACCTTAAAGGCAAACAAATCTTTTAGATAAACTTCAGGATTGATGTAAAATGTAAGTATAAGAACAAATCTGAGAGGCTACACTCTTAAGTCAGGGTACTTTGGTGAGTCATCCAGGTAGCTCAAAAATCCTTAGGAACCTGACAGTACAATCTCTCTAGAGGAAGATACAAATTTAAGTCTCGATTTCTTAAATTCAGGAACAACAAAATATTTCGCAGTATGTGAAATACACAGTAATAAATGTCAGTATAAAAACTGGACAATGGCGGGGCTGGGCCCCTGTGGTGAAGTGGTTGAGTGCAGAACTGCGGCCCACTGGCTTGGTGGTTCAAATCCAGCGGCAGCTCTCCAGGAGCAAGGTTGAGTATCTCCCATGACCACCAGAGGGCAGTGATGCTCCCCCCCAAACCCTCCCAAAAACTGGACAATAGAAACAAACACAATGAATCCATGTTTTGGAATTATCTGATATATAGAGTAAGTAGCTAAACATTCTATAATCAGTGAGATATATGCTGAATTTAAACATTAAATCACGCAATTGGAAAAAATGTAATGTGTCAGCAGATTAGAAAAGTTATGACCTAGAAATTGTAGAATTGGAGAACATAATATCCACAATTTCATGTGGTTTTTAATATTAGTGAAGAGAAAATTAATGGCTAGAAAATAGATCGAAAGATTTATCTGGAGTGGTTTGAAAAATGTAAAAAGCTAGCTTAAATGAAAAGAAATATTACATGTAACATGTTACTTTGTTACATCCGAAGTCTGTCCTAGTTATCTAAGACTGTAACAGAAAAAACACAGTTGATAATTTTATTTGGTTTTTCTTTTGTTTTGTTTTTTTTGGGCATCACTACCCTCAAGTGGTGGGAGTAGGAGGCCCAGCCTTTGCTCCGTGGAGCTGGAATCGAACCTCCATCCCAGTGGGCTGCAGTCCCGCGCACAACCACTACGCCACCGGGGCTCAGCCTAGTTGATAATTTTAATAAACAGAATTTTTTTCATAGTTTAGAGGGCTAGAAATTTGAATTCAGAGCACTAGGACGTAGGGAAGGTTTCCTCTGTTCTACCTCTGGAGGAAGAATATTGTTCCTTTTCAACATATACAAGCAAAGCATCTTCAGTCTAAAATTGGTGAAACATTCAATCATGGTACATTGCAAAAGTAGGAAACAAAACAAAAGGAACAGTAGTTGAAAAATAAGTATTGGTGATAGAAATGAAGTTACAGATCCTTTGATAGCATTCCTAACACCAATGGCTTGCTAATTGCAAATACTTTTGTTGTTTATCCAAATAAACATTTTTCAACACAGCAACACCAGCAGCACCATTATAGAACCAACTTATGGGAAGAGATCTGTGTATGTACCATTCCAAAGAAAGATGATCCAATTATACTGCTCAAATAAGAACAACATCCCTGATATCACATGCAAGGAAAGTTTTGCTAAAGAACAATTGATGCTTTTGAATTACGGTTCTGGGGAAGAATATTGCAAGTACTGTAAAATTTTGAAATATTGCAATTGATTGTGAAAAGAATAAGCACATTTGGTACCTGGAAGAAGTACATTCAGAAAGCTCTTAAATGGTAAGGATGGCAGGGCTTTGTCTCACGTACTTTGAACAAATGTCAGGAGAGACCAGTCCTTGGAGAAGGGCATCCTGCTTGGCAAAATAGAAGCGCAGTGGAAAAGAGGAAGATCCTTGCCAAGACGGAGGGACAAAGTGGCTGCAACCATGTGAGGACGGTGCAGTCCCACACAGTATTTTGCTCTGTTGTACTTAGAGTCAGAACCAACTCAGTGGCATATAACACCAACAGCCAACAGATCAGGGCTGTAACCTTAGGAAGGGTGTTCTATTCCACTTCAATCCCCTTACAACTGATTGCCATATTAGATTGGCTCACGTCTTGGATATGATTGAATCATTATACCAAACAGCAGTAACAACAAAACACCCCAAGCCAAACTCAATGCTGTAGGGTCACTTTTGGCTCAATACTTATGTACAGCAGAACTCCTGTGGATTTCCGAGGTCATAATCTTTATAGGAGCAGAAAGTCTCACTGTTCTTCTGAGGAATGGCTGGTGGTTTTCAACTGCAAACCTTGCAGTTACCAGTTTAATGGGTAGCCCACTATGCCATGAGAGCATCTGAGGAAGTCACATAATATTCTGTCTACTTGAGTGAAGGGGTGGAGTCTAGCCTGTCAATCAGGTCATAGCCAATCACGCCTCTGTGTGGGTCTGGCTTTCTCCTGATGATTCTGAGAACTCCAGTTTTCCTCCCAGGAGGTGGGCCACACACACTCTCTCTGCTTGACATTCCTGTTTACAATCCACATGGAGCTATACTGAGGGAGCCAGACCCGTGGATACTCACACCAACGCTGAGATGCTCCCAACATCATTGGATCCGCAAGACTTTCCATTCACTGGTCTGTGATCTTCCTACATTTGACATCATTGCAAGTGTTGCCTTTGCAAGTGTTGCCTGAAGAGGAATCTGAAGAGGACTTTATAAACTGGTCTTGGGCATATGGGCTAATATCAGACTTATGAACTTGATCTGGACTGGATGTTTTTCTAAGATACAATTGCTCTTTGATATAAAACTCTCTCTTACAAATATGGCAGTGTCTCTGAATTTGTTTCTCTAGTCAACCCAGACTAACACACATCTTATGCAACTGCCAAATTATATCACTATTCAACCGCCAAACCACTGACCATCATGATGCCAGCACTTTGACACATATTCAATCTGTGGCAAGGTGAATTATGACAATCACAGAAGAAGCAAGACAAAATTTGGGCAGAAACAAAGCCTAAAGAGAACTTATAGTCGAAGTCAGATAAGGTTTTTTAACAGTGATTGCAATCTCTTAGCAAACTTAAGCCAGGGAAGTAACATTGAAAAGGCTCTCTTTGGCTGTTTCAGTACAAAAGATTGTAGAGAAAAAGATGTGCATACAGGTAAGTTGTTAGGTTACTGCAGTAAGCTACTGCAATGCCAGGGGTCACATCTTGGGAGCTTGATCTTGGAAGTATTACTTATGGTGGTTTCAAATGCATTGGGCCTCGTGGAGTTGCTTCCCACCCAGAGTGACCCTAAGGAAAACGGAAAGAAAAAATTCTTCCTACGCTTGTGCTCATGGTTGCAGCACAGTGTCAATCTACCTCCTTGACAGCATTCCTCTTTTTACTCTCCCTCTACTTTACTATGCATGATGTTCTTTTCCAGGAACTAGTCTCTCCAGACAATCTGTACAAAATATGCAAGACCAAATCTTGGCATATTTCCCCCTAAGAAACACTTTGGCCATACTTCTTCTAAGACCAACCGGTTTGTCCTTTTAGCAGTCCATGGTATTTTCAATATTCATCTGCAGCACCACGATTCAAATGCATCAATTCTTCTTTGATCTTCATTATTCAATGTCCAATTTACATATGCATACGAGGCAATTAAAAATGCCATGGGTTGGTCCTGGCGCACTTTTGTCCTTAAAGTAGCATCTTTGCAAGTCAGTAGGGAGAACTTCTTCAGCAATTTTTATTTTGATCACTTGACAGTGGATCCAAGCAAGACAAAAATCCTTGACAACATCAACCTTCTCCATTTATCATCATTTTACTTACTGGTCCAGTTGTGCAGTGCCACTACATGTCTGTCAGTTTGTCCTACTGCAGTGATTTGTGTGTTGCTGTGATGCTGGAAGTCACATCACTGGCATTTCAAATGCCAGCAGAGTCACCCAAAGTGACAGGTTTAAGCAGAATTTCCAAACTAAAAACAGACGATGAAGAAGGATTTGGTTGCCCACGTCAGAACAAATAGCTGCTGAAAACCATAGCTGTGAAACACTGTCAGGTACTGATATTAGGCCTAATGAATACTAGAGGAGACATTGCAAAATAATTTAGCTTAAATTATATTTTAAAGTTACTTCTGATTGGTTTTGCTTGTGGGTTGAATAGAACTGATAGCATGACAACAGAAGCTAAGGATGATGTTTAGGTTTTAGCAAACAGATACAACAATTTTTTTAAAAAAGACATTCCTTTTAAAGTTTAGCATGACAAAGATACTAACCTTTATAATCATTCAACAAGAATGAAGTTTTAGACCAATGCAATAAGAAAGGTTAAATTAAAATGATAAATATTGAAAAGAATAAAATACAATTATGCTTTGTATCTGATATAACATTAATTTTGGAAAGTCAAGAAAATAAAAAATAAACCAAGGACGCTTACTCAAGAAAGAAACCAGATAGAGGACACACAAAAAAATCAATATTAACAGATTTCTATTATAGCAGTAATAAAAATTTTAATTTTACTTAAAATACAGATTTGCTATATAAAATATATGAAAGTTTACTGTGTCAGTCTGGGTAGACTAGGGAAACAAATTCATAGACACGCATACGGAGATAAAGGAATGGTTTATATACAAGAGAAATGCAACATTGAGAAAGCTTCCAATCCAGTCCAGTCCAAATTCCTAAGTCCGATATTAGCCCATATATCCGATACCAATCTATAAAGTCTCCTTCTGACTCATGAAGCCACAGGTCAGTGGGTGCAGAGTCCCGGCGCTGGCAGGGGTCCCCTCATGGTTCCTCGTTCCCAGGGCTCAGGGTCCATCAGTAGTATCCATTGGTGACAGAAACATCTCAGTGCTAGCAGGGGTCTCTCTGAGGCTTTTCCAGCATCAGAGGTCTGGTTCCATCAGGGTGAGGCCATGTGGCTTCTCCTCCGGATCCTCCAGTTCCTCAGACACTGCCACCTTGCTTGTCAGTCGAGCGACTCTCAACCACTGGGAAAACATGGTCTCTCATCTCCACGAGGGAAATACAAATCACTGCCCTTACATATACACTGTGGGGATAATTACTGATATATTTATTTTATTCTTTGTGTTTTCTGAATTTTAAAAACTTTTTATACTGTCTATGTAGTTCATATAATAATGTACTACTATAAGGTGTTCTGATTAATAGATTTATCATATCTATTACAAATTACCATCTTTGGATATTGGCACGGGGCACAAATGACCAAATTTTGAATATTGGAAGTGAAATATGACATATTACAATGACACATTTGTGAATGTAATTTAGTGTTTAATGATTTCCAATTTGCTTCAGTTTTATATATACATCTTTTTATTTAAATGGTTTCAGAAGTGCTAATAAGACAGGAGAATCCTGATAAAATAGAATTTACAATGTGTTGGCACATTCTTGTCTTGAAGACTGAAATTTGATGTACATGCCAAGGTTTATGATTCATACTGTCACCATGTTATATAGCTAGTAAAACTGCTCTGTATAGGCTTATTTTCTTGAAGTGATTAGATAGTAAAAATACTTGATAATTTGAATAAGAGCTCCTGTCATTATTATTATGACCTTGCATGACTAAGCTGCTATAAAACATTTTTCACCCATGGAAATAGTATATTGTAGTCTCAAATTGTCTACATCAGATGCTGCATAAAAGTAGCAGAAAATCTTTAAGGAAATGGAATTCCCCAATTTCTAGTGGAGGGATACATGCTTAAGAATTATTTACAGGGCTGAGCCCCAGTGCTTAGTGGTTGAGCGTGGGTCTGTGGCCCACAGGGCTGGCAGTTCCAATCCAGCATCAGCACTCCAGGAGCAAGGCTGGGCCTCCCACTGCCACCAGAGGGCAGTGATGCCCCCCCCAAAAAAAGAGAATTATTTACAGTTAGTGGGGGAAAGTGAACCAAAAATGAATCAGATAAAAATAACCTTTGCTTATACTATTCTGCAAAAGTCAGAATGGCACCTAATAATAGTTTTTATTTCCTTTCTTGATTAAATCAATATGTGGACATTTCTCTGAAGCCAAACTGATTAAATATTAAGAATTATTCCTTTCACTGTTACTAAAGTAATATCTGAAAGGATCCAATTATTTTCTACCATGAAATTTCTATTTTTCCATTTTAGCATCAGTGGGGCAGACTGCCCAGTCCACTGCAAGGTATGATTTTCTAACAATTACCCAGATCCTACCTCTGACATCAGAGGTGGGCGTCAGGTTCATATTTCTACCTCATGGAATCTTGAAAGAACCTTTAGGTATGTGTGAGTTTGCATATGGAGTTATGAGGTGAGCATCCAAGAGATATCAGTTGGGTCTGTGATATCATCTTCCCCCCCTAAGTCAAGGATAAAGAATGGCTGGGAGGAAGTCTGTGACTTTATCAGTCAGCAAGGCACAAAGATGCCTGGATTAAGAAGTTGATGGAAACTTACTCTGTACTCATTTTAGGAAAGTTTGTGTGTGAAACTGATATCAGAGAGCTGGCTGGAGGTCAGAAAAAGAGATTAAGAAATAAAATGAAGAGTACATTATATTAAGGGCCTTATGAATACTTTATGTGTTTGAGTTTCGAACCAAACTTTAGGTCCAATAATCATAAAGAAATTAAAATTTATCAGAGTAAATGAGTAGGAAACTAAACATTTGAGACCAGTTTGTATACTTTCAGAATATGGCTTCTAATTGTATGGATAATACAGGCTTTTACAATGAGTAGAAGGCTTTTACAAGGAGGAGAGGGTACACATTGTACCCAACATGGGGGTCATATAAAAAATGGAATATAGGAGAGAAAGTTTTCAGTGTTTTATGGAAAAGCGTGATTTGAGGGTAAGCCAGTTGCTGTGGGGCTAATTGTACTTCATGGTAACCCGAGGTGTATTGGAGGAACACTGCATTCTCTATGGCCATCAACAGGTGCGTTGTCACAAGATAGCCAGGACTTCCTTCCAAGGTGGTTTTGGGATGACTTGCACGGCCAGCCTTTTGGTTAGCAATCAAGAATATTAACCATTTGCACCACACAGGGTCACTCTTTGGAGATCTCACTCCCTCACTCACAGCTTTCCAGTCAATTATGATTCATAGTGACACTAGAGGACAGAGTATAACTGTCCCATTGGGTTTTGGAGCCTATAAATCTTTATGGGGGCAGGTAAGCTCATCTTTCTCCCACACAGTGACTAGTAGATTCAAACTGAAAACCCTGTGATCGGCAGCTCAATGCATTGTCCACCACACCTTCAAGTTCCTGTTGTGAGGTCAAAGGTTGTCAATTGGATAGTTTTGAGTCCTTCCGCATTGTTGGGAATCATTGGAGAAGTTCCACAGTAGAAAATGGACTTCAGAAAGGCTGAGAATGCTTGTTTTTCCAAGATCAGTGGTCGGCAAGCTGTGGCTCTCAGGCCATATGTGGCTATTTCAGAGTGAACATGCAGCTCTGAAGTAACATTGAAAATATTTGAAGATTATTATTTCAGATCACAGTGATTTCATTAGTTTGAAAAAACATATTTAAGGCTCCTCGGTGATTTTAAAGTTGCTAGGAGTGACAGGATTAACGCCTCATCTCAAGAGTTTACTGAGCCTTGTCTTAGATCAGGCCTATTGCTCTCCCCAATGGCAGTCACATCCAAGACACCACACTCTTGAGCACAGTATTTGTGAGATAGAATTTCTTACCTTGAACTCCATAACAGTAAAATAAAATAAAACTGTGCTATTTAGAATGGAAATGTCATCACCAAAAGCCATTTCACAGGAACTAGAACAAATAGTTCTATTTGAGCAAATAACTCTCTGATAACTGGCTTCAGAACTCCAGAATGGAGTCCAAGGAGTGGTTCTCATCTTCAAAGTCTGCAAATCCTCAGGAAGAACTGCTGAGGATGACCCATTTCATTTGTAATTTTGGTTCAGGTTTCATCAGCACCACCCCTGAACCACTCAGGGCTATGAAAAAGTACATGGAGTCACACTGATCTCTGTACAAAGGAAATCTCATCCTATCTCACCAAATGCAAACGATAGAAATAAAAGCTTAGAGAGGCAGAATGTGAAAGACATTATCCAAACTAATTTTGTGGCCCTGTCTTATGGAAAACATTGCCTAAACTTCAGAATGGAGAACCTGGACCCTGCTCTAGAAATTCCACATTGAAAGGATAATAGTCATAAATCTAGATAGATACACAGATGATAGATAGAGAAGTCTGGTGACATAAATTAGGAAAATGAAGGTAGAAAGGCAAGCTAATATATGACAAATGAGCTGGTTCATTAGAATGGACATCGTTGTCTACTTATCAGCTCTTTGCATTTTGCTCTAATTTGACTTGGATAATTAGCGAAGATGCATGAACTTTGATAACTTAGTCACATGAGTGCAAGTCAGGTAGCAAATGAGGCCATCTGGGAAGCATCAAGTAGGAAGAACTGGGGGGTGGGGGTAGGTAGGATATGGAGCAGATGTACTTTAAGGTGTTTAGCCTGGGAATACGCTGCCAAGGATATTCTGTTCTTCTAGAAAGAACTGACGATTCAAGATGCTTCTAAAGAAAGAAAGAAAACCCTGGATTACTTTCTCAAGAAAAATAAAGATGTAATTTTTATATGTAACTCAAATAGGAGCTTTAGAGGCTTAGTGGTTACTCTTCAGGCTGCTAACTCTAAGGTCAGCACTCAAAATTACCACTATGGGAGAAAGACCCCGTAACAAGTAGTTCCACCCTGCCTGTCAAGTCACAGGACTTGACAGCTGGGAGGCGAGGTGAAGAGCAACTCAAAGCGTCTGCATCTAGACATATGTGCCTGAATGAGGTACAATATACAAAAGTAAATCAGATTATAAATATTAGCAGGATAGGACATCCCCTTTCTGTCTGAAGGGAAATGTACTTTGAGGACTCTTCAGTGCATCGTGTTTCCTTTTAAACCACACTCATTCCTGTCGAGTTGATCACAAGTGGTAGTGACCCGGGAGCACAGGTAGAACTGCTCCTGTGGTTTGCCGAGACCGGATTCTTGATGAAAGTACAAGCTATGACCTTCTTGCTGTGTTTCCCGAGGGAGAGCAAAACACTATTTATGTAGAAGGAAAAAAAAGGGGGGGGGGAGAATTAAAAATATCAAACTTGCGCTCTACTTCTTTAAGCACAATTCGGTGCTGGTTGTTAACTGCCAAGGTTAGAAGTTCAAATCCACCAGCGGTTTCAAGGGAGAAAGATGAGACTTCCTGCTCTTGTAGAGATTGCAGTCTCAGAAGCCACAAAAAGCAGTTTTGCAGTGACATTTAGGATCACTGTGAGCCAAAATCAATTCCACGGCATTGGATTTAGTTGCTATTCTATGAAAAAAAATCAATATAGAACAAAAGGTCTGGGTTCTAAATGTATTTTTTAGGGATCAATCACTGCTTTTGAGTGTTCCTTATCCCCCTCGTAGAAGCTTTGGTAGCTCCGTTATTACACATTGGGCTGTGATCCCAGAGACCTGAAGTTCGAGACACCAGCTGCTCTGTAGAAGAAGCACAACACTCCCTGCTCCTGGAAAGAGCTGTAGTGTCAGGAACACAACAGGGGTAGTATTAGCCTGCTGAAGGGGCTTCTATGAGTCCAGTGGACTCACTGGTGATGGGTTTGGTCTTTGGTTTTGGTCCACGAATAATTGAGATAATTTCCCCTTTATGCATATTGTCAGCAATATGAAATAATCCAAACTGAAATTCAAACACTTCCATCACCAAGGATAGTTCCATTAGCTGGAAGGATTCTCACAGACTATGAAGAATTGAATAGCAAATGAATACAGAGATACTTTTCAGAGTGGCTAGGAAAGACTCTCTAGGGAAGCATCATTAAGAAAGGGAGGATAAAGAGTGCTCGCATAAGCTTAATATTAGTAAGCCAGGTGGGACAAGGAAAGATGTTGATGGGAAATAGAATTCATATCATCTTAAAGGAAAACAAGATATATATATATATATATATATATGTATGGAATTCTCAATGATATAGAATTTTACTTAAATGGGGGCTGTTGGAACTGGAAAATCGGGTGAAGTACATAATGTCACATGAATGTGATAAGAATCAAAAATATCTTTTTGGAGTGGTGTTTTACTCTTTAGTTAAAAATATAAGAAACTGGGCTGAGCCCCGGTGGCGTAGTAGTTGTGCACGGGACTGCGGCCCACTGGGACAGAGGTTCAATTCCAGCAGTGGGGCTGGGCCTCCTACTTCCACCGCCGGAGAGCAGTGATGCCAAATATATATATATATATATATATATATATATATATATACACACACACATACATATATATATACACATATATATATATACTGTGTAAAGCATGCTTTGGCTCATTCTTTTATATACCAGTCTATATCCTATCACTCCTAAACTTAACTATATGTTTCATGGATTTGCAAGTAAGGTTTGGGAAGAAAGACACATCGATAATACAAAGTAAGAAGTAAAGGTAGGAACAGATTTGCCCATTCATAAGTCAATTCTAGACCAAAAGAAACAGATAACTGCTGAACCCCGGTGGCGTAGTAGTTGTGCGCGGGACTGCGGCCCACTGGGATGGAGGTCCAATTCCGGCTCCCAGGAGCAAAGGCTGGGCCTCCTACTTCCACCACCTGAGGGCAGTGATGCCTAAAATAAAAAAAAAAAAGATAACCTTTAACCTTTCAAATTTCTAGAAATTTGTAGATGACAAATAAGTGCCCATTGTTCGTGTCCAGTATTCCCAGGCAATTTCTCCTGGAATAAAATACAGAATCTTTCTCATGCTGTGTTAAGACCTCCAAACAAATGCTCTTGGTCCAAGTTTTCAGTTACTGGAATGTAAACTCACAATAACATATGATACATGAGGTCCCACAGCAAATACTCTGTGAACGGCAATGTCCAATCCAGCACTGGGAAGGTGTGGTGGCTGGAGTTCAGAATGTGGCCAAGTCTGTATTGAGATGTGTGGTAACTACAAATCAACTTAAAAAATTAGTGCAAAATGGCAAAATATCTCATCGGTGATTTAAAATTGATTTTACAAGGAGATTTCAAAAGGCCATGAGAAAACTCCATGGTGTCTTCATTCTAATTTTTCCTGAAATTTTTGAGGTCTCCTTCTTTGTTCTAATAGTAATATTTTGGAATACTGTATGAAATAGACAATGTCTTTACCTGATATAACGAAAGCAGTAGGAACTTTAAAATTATACATGGTTCACATTTGTGACTCACTTTGTTTCTAATGTACAGAACTGCTCTAGATGCATCAAAGATGTTTTGATGGCAACATATGTACAAATGTGCTTTGCATACAATGGGTGTATGTACAGATTGTGATAAGAGTTCTATGAGCCCCCAATAAAATGATTAAAAATGAGAGAATGAAAACTGATATAGGTAGAGCTATAAAGGCACTAACTGGTAGGGGCAACGACAAGTAAGATGGAAGGATGGAAAGAAATGGGGAGTTAGCAATAATGTGTTTGGGAAGAAAATGTTCTGAAATTGATTGGGGTAATGATTTTACAACTCTTCTTATTATGATTGAATGATTAAACTATATGATATATGACAAAGAAGCACTATCAATTATCACTGTGTACGTACTAACAAAAATCACAAATGTTGGCAAAAAAAAAAATCCAAGAATACTTCCTCTAGAGTAGTGTTTCTTAATCTTTCTAATGTTGCAAACATTTGATACAGTTCCTCATGTGGTGACCCCACCCAATCATAACACTTTTTCATTGCTACTTCATAACTGTACTTTTTCTACCACTATGAATTGGACAATCTCTATGAAAGGATCATTTGACCCCCAAAGGGGTGGCCGCCCACAGGTTGAGAACCACTACTCTAGAGGATGCAGTTAGCTTTCTAGTCTCCATTCTTGCTAGGTACACACAATATTCATTGCTTGGTATATATTTCTGCCGTCCCTGCCATGGAGTTGAACATACTTGTGCTGACTGCCTAAAAATCATACACCACACACAAAGGAGTTTCAGAAAGTCCATGGAAAAAATGAAATGAAAAGGAAACGAACATTTTCCATGAAACTGTTAAAACCCCTCTTATGCCAAACAAATTTATTTGATAACGGAAACTTTCACAATGTCACTTTTTAAAATTTATTGAATCAAATGCACCCACTGTGATGAGTTAATTCTGACTCCTACCGATATTTATGTCAGGGTAGAATTGTTTGCTAAAGTTTGCGAGTCTGCACATTTCCCCAGAAGAACCTGGCCATATCTTTCTTCTGCTGAATCGTGGGGAGATTACAACTGTTCACTTAGCAGGCAAGTACTGTACTACTGTACCCCCAAGCATCCTTATTTAATGAATAGGGTGTCTTTTTTTCCAAAATATATCCTACAAGTTGCTCTGCCATTGACAAATCTGGCACCCAAAAAGTTGTTGGCCTCTCTCAACCTTAATTCTTTCATGGAAAGTTAGTACTTCTCTCACAGGGAAGTTTTACGTTAAATGAAATAATGTCCGTATAATGCACTCTACTGGCCCCTATAATGCACTCTACATCATGAAAGGATAAATCATTCCATCTTCATTCCTATACCTACACAGAAAACAAAGCAAAGCCATAAAACCTATAAAACAGATGATGGACACAAGTAAAAGATAGAGTCTCCATAAAGAATTTATATATTGGGTTGGATTTTTAAGCAATAGGTAAAATGCATAATGTGGACTCATGTTCCTGAGAGGGCTTATACCTATACTCCTGAGGAATGGCTCAGTGGAGGGCAGCATGGATTCTGAGAAGGGAAACAGGGTTGTGTGATCTTTACCACAGAGAGCAGATGGCTGGAATGCTGCCAGGGTTTTATCATTTGTGTGGGAGAACTTATGTGTAAGGCTGTCTGCAGCACCTTAGCTCAGCTCTCAATTCCAGGCCTACCATACCCTACAAAATTTGTTCACGACACCCACAGTGTGGGGAAGAATTTTCCTTATTCAAAAAAAAAGGTCTGACTTTGGCGGTCAGCTTCTGGAAGGTATCCCCTAGAGACTGGAATGTTATGCCTGAAAGGAGTGACTTTTTTTTTTTAACCTGAGGGATTTGAGGTCATCTCTAAATAACGTAACAATGGGACTTAAGGCAGGGTGGCACAGCGGTGGCTCACTACCTCCATTTAGTCTTAGAGTGAACCGTGGCTCCCTGAGCAAGATCGCAAGATCGGCAATGTGAAATAGGTTTGGGCATTCCTTTAGGTTGCATGGTCTCAATTGACCTGAAGCCTGAGATCATGAATCCAAGCAATCATGTGGATCCAATCATGGCTACACAATGAAACCTTAATAAAAATTCTAGATGCCGATGCTCAGATGAGCTTCTCTCACCTTGCATATTGTAACATGTCCATGTCAGAAAAGTCCATGATCCCGTGGGCAGAGGAAGTTTGATGTTTAGAACAGTACTGAATTGTGTTCTCCCCGTGCACTTCTTCTCTTGGTTGATTTTAATTGTTCCCACATGCGCCCCCATCATAATAAACGAAAAGAGTCAGAACTGACTCAATGGCAGTGACTTTTGTTGTTGTTATTACTTTCAATGAATGTAATAGCCTTGAGTGAGTTAGTTCTATGAGTGGTTCTAGTACATTACCAACCTGAGGGTGATTTGGGGAACCTCTGAAATTGCATATAAGGATGGTCTTGCTGGATCCTCTAACTTTATGTTTGATGTTACTCCTTGCACTAAATCTTTGTAATCAATAAGTTTACTATAAAAACCCCACTTAGACATTTCTCCCAGGGCTGGCAGGAAGACTGTGACCACGATGGTCGGAGATGTAGGAACATAAGACTGGAACTTCCCCTGTGAAGCCAAAAAATGAAAAGAATAATCTCTACTGGTCTTTCTTATTACTGCTATTCAACAGTTCTTCATTTTCTGACAAAAGCACCATGATTTCTGAATTTATATTTCTCGATTTTGTGTGTGTGCTTTATATGAAGAGATGAGTTGATTTATATTGTCTACTCACTTTTCACTTGTAAATCTGAGTACTACAAGGATGAAACTGAAGAAGCACTTGGACCGTGGCTCTTGAAAGTGTGGTCTAAAAAAGGTCCCATGTTTCAATTCATATATGGAAATAAATCACAGAATGCGTGCTGTTAATTATCATGAGTCATTTGCCTACAGTTAGAAAAATGATTAAAAGGACAGGAAACTTGAAGATCTCTCAGAAGAAGAACTGCTCCCAACTATAAAGATGGAATCTGTCGTTAGAGATCATATTTAGCTAGGAGCTTAAAATCATCCTCTAATTGAAGGCATATATTACCAGTTCCTAAATCAGGGTTATATGCACGTCCTCGTTAAATTGCACAAGCAGAATGAAATGGGGCATTGTCAAGATGCCCTTGAGAAAGCAGAAGCCCTGAGAGCCTTGCTTGCCTCTGGATCAAGCTCAGAAAAGATGAGAGGACCTCATGGAGCATCTCATCTGTGGCTCATGCTCGGTAGGAACAATGGCTCTTTGCGGCTGGGTGGATTCATGATCCCTGTAGGACAGCATAGTACTTCTCTCTAGGGTTTCCAAGACTAAATCTTTATAGGAGCGGCCAGTCTAATCTATCTCCCCTGGAATAGCTAGTGGGTTTAAACCATTAACCTTTTAAATAGCGGCCCAGTGAATAGCCCACTTTGCCACAAGAGCTCCTTCTTTTGTGGTAGGAAGGGGAAGGCACAGTCTATCCAGAGCCTCACAAGCTGGCCATTCTGCGAGTTGATTTCTTGCTACATTTGCAAGCAGAATTGCATCTCTGAAAGGGATAAAGCTTGAAGACCAACTTGTTCTTATTTTATAAACACATATTGCAGGATCCAGAATGGCTGTCCTACGGGAAGAGGAAGAAGTCTGCTGTCAGATTTAATTGGCCATTCAAGGATGTTGAGCCACATTGGAAAAGGGGGGGGGGAGCGCTTTGTTATACAATGAATAAATCCAAATTGTGCAATACAGCATGATATTTTCAGAAATAGACAAGAAAAGAAAAGATATAAGATCCTATCCTCTAAAGCCTCTGCATTTCCAACCTCAAATGGTGTACAACTCGAACTCTCTTTTTGATAAAGTTTTGACCTGTTTCATGCAATTTCTAGGAGTACTAACTTTCTCTTACTTTCTTGAGACAAGATATATTCCCACCCCATGCACACATTAAACCCATCCACAAACTGTCCCCTAAGTTTCTCCCCACCCCCTCTTTTCATCTTCCTATCAATGTGTTTGCCCCACACCAGACTGCCACAAAAATAAAATTAAGGTGAGGAGGGGTTAGAAAAGACAAACAACAGGTCAGTTCTTCTGATTCAAGTCAAAAGGAAAATTTTAAAAATTGATTGTTTCCATTTGCAGAGTTTACTTTCATTATGTCTGTTAAAGACCTTCTTTTAAAAGTACTGTCTTCAAGCTACAGAAATGGGGAAGTTACCCATTCAATGTGATCTAAACTAAGTTAATGCTTACCAATGCAAGTAGTTTTCTCTTACAAATAGTAGAAAGACTCTGATAAAACATAGGTGTATATTATTAACCTATTCCCCCCATCAACCTCATGATGAGTGGTATTAGAATATGCAATGAAAAATGTCTCAGGCAAACTTCTACCACAAGTACAAACATCTCTTACAAGTGCAAAATGATGGCACATCCTTTCCTATAAACTCAGTGATATCTTGCCTCTCAGCCCATTGGGTACCCAGATTAGTACTTTGTTAGAAAGGTTTAGTCTACAAACAATGTACAATAGTCTGATTCTATTTAGAACGCTTCTTGTTGAGTAATGAGCCTGGTGTTGCCACTAAAAGGTGAATGGACAGTAGGGAGAGGGCAGAAAGGAGGTCTCAACCGAATAGTGCAATGGTCTGGTGGGCTTGCTGAGTATGCTGCTAATGGAAGGGCAGATACACAAGGTCCTTGCTGTCATCCTAAAGTGGCAGAGAGTCCTCTATAATTGTTCTAGCCAACTATATGTCTTCAATACGATTCATTTAACAAATGAAAATGTACTTATGTCATGCCTGATGCGAATTAGTGAACTTTATGAAGTTGATTAAAACTGATCTGGGAAACCTTTGCCTAGAGATCATTGGAGAGTGGATTCCTGATTTAGGCACTTCAAATATTAACAAAACACTTACTGAGAGTGTGTTAGTATTGAATGCAGCATATAGTTATCATAGGTTTATACTGAAGGGTTCAAAATAAACAAAGAATATAACATACTGGAAAAGTCAACAGTCCAAGGTATTGCAATGATTGCAGACACATGGCACAAGGCCTTAAAGGACCAAGCCTCCCTTTCTCCCCTTCATGTATTTCCTCTCCAATTTTCTCACCAGGTAAGGCTTGGAGCAGATTTGTGGATTGTCTTATTCCACTCAAACACTACAAACACAGGAAGTTGGGAAGGCAGCCAGTTTTCCATTTGCAAACAAAAGCCACCTGCATCTTCTAACACTCATTTGCCAAGGAGGGGATTTCAAGCTGGAAAAGGAAGGTAAACCAGGCAAAAAAAGGGAAATGGTTTCCCCTTGATAGTTATCAAGAAAAGGGAGCTCAGGGAGTCAGGACGGCACACTTTCTCCTGTGCCAGACACATAGAAGTAACTGAGCATGCTGCGGCTCATGGCGACCCTATTAATAGTAGATAAGATCACTATGTCCAGTCCTGCAACATGCTCACAATTGTTATGCTTAAGGTCATTGTTGCAGCCACACATAGCTCCTATGTGTCAATCCATATTTTAAAGTTCATTTCAACCTGAGGGATTCCTCTTCTGTCACTCTATCAGATGCTATTCACAAGGTTCCACGGCTAATTCCTTAGATGTGGGCAGCCTATTTTTTCCTTCCTCATGGGTTCTTAGTCAGCAAGAGCCACTGAAACCTGCTCCCTATGAGTGATCTTGCAGACATTTGAAATACTGATGCTGGCACAGCACGAGGGAAGTTACCACAGTATAACTAACTAACAGGCAGATGAGGTGGAAGACAGCAATGGACAAGGCAGCCAAGTCCTTGCTTTCATTGAGCATATTACTGTAGAGGGAAGAGGCAGACGGGTGATTATGTAAATTAATGTACATGTACAAAAATAATTTTAAATACGGATTAGTATCGTAATTTCAGATCTGGTTGATAAGAAGGGTAGAACCATGAAAAGATTTGAAAGAACATTCTCCTTGAAGGAAATGGCATAAAGTCAGTGAAGTAACTGAACTTTGTAAGCAGAGGAAGGATAAAATCATTTTATGGTGGGCTCCTACAAAACTTTCCGTAATCCATACATCCATCCATTGTGTCGAGGACATTTGTACATTTGTTACCATGATCATTCTCAAAACATCTGCTTTCTACTTGAGAGCCCTTGGTGTCAGCTCCTCATTTTTCCCTTTCCTCCCCACTCCCCTTACCCTCATGAACCCTTGATATTTTGCAAGTTATTATTATTTTGTCATATCTTACACTGTCCAACATCTCCCTTCATCTACCTTTTTGTTGTTCGTTCTCCAGAGAGGAGGCTATACATAGAGCCGTTGTAATTGGTTTTTCCTTTCGACCCCACCTTTGCTCCACCTTCCCAGTATCGCCACTCTTACCACTGGCTTTAGGGGGTTCATCTGTCTTGAATTCCCTGTGTTTCCAGTTCCTATCTGTACCAGTGTTCATCCTCTGGTCTAGTGAGATTTGTAAGGTAAAATTAAGATCATGATAGTTGGAGGGAAGAAGCATTAAAGAACTAGAGGAAAGTTGTATGTTTCATTGGTGCTATTCTGTACCCTGACTGGCTTGTCTCCTCCCATGACCTTTCTGTAAGGGGATGTCCAGTTGTCCACAAATGGTCTTTGGGTCCCCACTCTGCACTTCCCCTAATTCACAATGATATGACTTTTGTTCCTTGATGTTTGATACCTGATTCCTTCCTGATTGTTTAAACATATGAGAAAATGCTCCCTATCATTAGCCATCAGAGAAATGCAAGCAAAAACAACCATGAGATACTATCTAACACTTTTGAGGGCTAGCCCAAATCAGAAAACCAGAGAGCAGCAAATGTTAGAGGGGTCTGTCGAGATAGACATTCTCCTACATTGCTGTCCTGTAAATATATATATATAGCCATTATACTGGGTATACACCCAGAAGAGGTAAGAAATAAGTCACGACCAATTATATGTGCTCCAATGTTTACTGCAGCACATTTCACAATTGCAAATAGTTGGAAACAATCTAAATTTCCATCGGCAGACAACTCGATCGGTAAACTCTGGCATATAAATAAAATTGAGTATTATGCATCACTAAAAAGCACTGATGAGTACATGAAACATGTCTTTTCATGGGAAGAGTTGGAAGAAATTATGCTAAATGAAGTCAGCCAATCGCAAAAGGAGAAGTACAGCATGAGTCCCCTGAGCTAAGTGTAATCATCAGGGTGGATATAGAAGAGGTAGGTATATGGGGCTGAGCCCCTGTGGCGTAGTGGTTGAGTGCGGGACTGCGGCGCACTGGCTTGGCAGTTTAAATTCACTAGCAGCTCTCCAGGAGCAAGGCTGGGCCTTCCACTCCCACCAGAGGGCAGTGATGCCTCCCCCCCCCCAAAAAAAAAACCAAGAGATAGGTATATCATACCATTTGGATCGAGACAGGGAAGTGGGAAGAGATTGGACCAAACCTGAGGAGGCACATTGGTTCAACACAGTAATGGGAAAAGGATGGAGGGGGGAGGAAAAAGGGGGTGGTGGTTGAAAGTGAAAGTGAAAGTGAGCAGGGCACTAATTCACCCAAGGGGAGAGTACTGTTTTGTCTCCACAGAATCTGGAGTGGGCATGCAGACCCTACCATGAAGCAACAAACCATGAGGACGGCATGGCCACATAGAAGGATGCATGAAAAGAGAGAGCTACAGGGCTGGTCCCAACCAGCACCAAACTGACCCCCTGCTGGAAGTGGGTGTGGCAGAGAGCAGGTTGGGGGAGGGGCCAGAGAGCCACATCCAGTTGGAGGCAGGCTTGGCGGGAGGAAGAGGAGAGCCCGACTCAATCCCATACTGGCATACAATGTTCAGAGGATGTAGGGAGGTAATGGGACCCAGAGGGGACTGGGCAAAGGATAGCAGCTCGAGTCATGCTGCCCCTTTACTGGAGCAGACTGCGACAGAGGACATTTCTGGGGTGACAAGGTGGGAAAGCAGCACAGCCTGAACCCCCCCAAAACAGAGCAAATCAAGAAGGGAACATACCTGATTTACTTTTCAGAAGGGAGTAGTCAGATGGATGAGGGACTAGCAAGGAAATTGGGCGACAGAAGTCTTTTCCAGACAGTGTATGGGAACAAGGTGGTGGAAATGAAGATAGATGGGTCTCTGTTCCCATGAGCTTACGTTCTGATGGGAAGATGCGAAAGAAAGGAAATTCAGGATGGTAAGTGTTATAAAGTGCTGATTTCATGAAGACAGCAAAAGTACCAAAAATAGATGAACTAGAAACTTATTTGCAGAGATGAAATTTAAATTGATATCTATGTGACTCCCTTCTCCTTCCCCCCAATTTCAGTCTGGGAAGATTTGAGAAAGATAAGTTTAGATAAAAAGGTGATCGACTTCAGGAGCTTTAAGGAAGGAATACTTTTGGCTTTAATGATTATGTAGATGGAGAGTTATGAACAACAGAGAAAATGGCAGAAGGGGAGTTTAAGTGGGAGGAGTACTGGCCAGATCATACAAGGTACTAGACTGGACACATAGTATCAAGCTTGTATTGTAGTCTAATGACAATAAAATGAAATTAAAGGGCTATTAAGTTGGGAGACATCGTGATCTGAGTAATATATTTTAAAGTGCACTTTGGCTGCTGTGAAGAGATTGTATTATGGAACAATAGCACTGAATGAATTGTGGGTATTTTGGGGAGGTGGAATCAAATGTTAATAAACTGGAAGGAGATGTTTTATATAGATGGCTTATTCAAATGTATTTCATGAATACAAATAACCCATGACTAATATATTGATCGTCTATGGATTGTCTAATATGTTGATCTCATATTATAACCTACCTGTGGTTCCTAGATGTGACCAAATTTCAGAATTATTTGAGCCTGGCAGATTATTTTCTTCCTCAGCCTAGATGATGTTTTTCTTTTCTATTATGTAGCCCATGAACACACTCAGTTACCAGGGTCTTATGGATACTTATTGAAATCTCAGTCAAAACAGAATACCCTGCATGTATATGTCTATCTATTGAAGATAAAAGTAGAACTTCTCATTTACCTGGATTAAGCTCTCTTCAGTAAATGAACCTCATCATCCAAACTTAGGCTCTCAGCTCCCTCCTTAATTTTATTCTTTCTCATCCGCATGAACCCACCCAAAACTTCTTCTTTTGAAGTAAGTATGGAATTAATTTTTTAATATCAGTAGGCACAAAAGTGTCAATAGTGGTTCATTCTAGGACTGGATAGTCAGAAAGGGAGAGAAAGAGAGAGCAAACTATTTAGAGTTCAAATTTAACAAGGAAATTTACCTTCATCTTCCTTTTGGTGAATTGAAGTACTTGCTATTTTATAAACTATTTGAATATCAAGGTTTTCTAATTCAAGTGGGAACTTCAGCAAAGAAAACAAGGGTTGTGAATAATGAGCTCAGGAAAGAAGTAAAATCAAAAGATTTGCTGTTAGAGCCTACCAGCAGTTCCACAGAAAAAAAGGTGTGTCCATAAAATACAGTCTTAGAAGGAGTCCTAGTTGCACAGTTTAGCTGATAACCAGAAGATCTGTGGTTCAAAACCACCAGCTGCTCTGAGTGTGATCACAGATCTAACTAAAATTGTTGACAACTTAGATCTTTATCTATTATGGTGCTGTCCATAAGTCCATTTGTAAGAGTTTGGGGTTCTTTCCATTGAAATGTAATCCATATAAAGACTGTGATCTTTGATATTCTTCAGTAAATTTTTGATCTTCATTCAGAAAGCAATGTTGAGCCATATAGATAACAAAAGCTGTTAATTAGCCTTCTTCCAGTCCTGATGCTATGTTCTTTATCAAAAATAGTATAGTTTCTTGAATTATTTGCTCAATATGCAAATTGAATAGTTTTGGCTAAACACACAGTCAGGCTATAACCTTTCCTGATTATAAACTATGTGGTAAACTTCGTTGTCTTCTGGAACCACAGAGTCTTGGTCTATGTACAGGTTCTGTATGAGCACAATTAAGTGCTCTCAAACTCCCATTCTTCAAAATGAGATCCATAGTGTGCTATGATTCACATGGTCAAATGCATTTGCACAGCCAATAAAACACAAATAAATAAATAAATATCTTTCTTGTAGTCTCTGCTTTCAGTCTCTGATATTAACAATGTTCTACATCCTCTTCTGAATTGGCCTTGAATTTTTTCCATCTCCTTGTCAATCCTGTGCTGCAATCATTACTTTGAATTATGTTCAGCAACATTTTACTTGCATGAGATATTAATTACATTGTTTGATAATTTCCACGTTCTGTTGGGTCACCTTTCCTGGAATGGAAACACCTATGAATCTCTTCTGTTCAGTTGGCCAGATAGCTATCTTTCAAATGTTTATTTTATAGGCTAGTGAGCACTTCCAGTGCTGTATTAGTTTGTTAAAACAGTTCAATTTGTATTAATCCCTATTTGATAGCTTAATTTTCTGAATTTATTGTAACAAATTCTCCATAAGACCAATCCTATAGATAATGGAGATAGTTTCATCTAGCCACCAGGGTCTACCAAGAGCTTTCTTTTTTTTTTTTTTAACTCTAGATGTGAATTAGGATAATATTTACAGAGCACATGGGTTTTCCATTCAATAATTCATACACATCTTGTGTCATCTAACTGATTGGAAGCCTACAACAGAATTGCCTTTGATCTGCTTCCTCCCTGTGATGCCTGTTCCCATATCCTATTGTTTCTTCATCCTTCAAATCTTGGTCCTTGGACAAGGGGCCTTTTGATCCCAAATGATTTAATACTCCAAGGAGGGCATATCCCTAAAGTGGTATTGTTTCTCTTTATTGATCTAGCTATTGTCTCGTTGAAAATTGAACCTTGGGGTGAATTAGATTCCAGACCTTAAGGGTGACTAATAACCATAGTCTAAAGGTTCCACCAATCTATATCCAGCCAACTACCATGGTTTCTTTTATTCAAAGATTGTTTATAGAGATGAAATTTGTGAAAAAACATATAAGGTGGTGTATACCAGAATGCATTTTAAATCCATCGCCTAATTATAATTGCAAAGATATGAAAACTATTTGTCACTTCAGAGAAAGTGATATCTGTCTCTTACAATCTCAAATTAATGTTTGTTAAAACATTTCAATTTGTATTAATTCCTATTTGATAGCTTAAATAAATAAATAAATATCTCAAATACAATATCTCAAATACAATCTCAAAATCAGTAAAATATGCATTTATGACCTGTTTATTTATAGGACTCAGAGATTGAACTTTGAAAGACTGTTTCTCCTTTATATAGAAGCATTTACATGACTTTTATATTTGATTATTTGAAAATAAAAAATATGAAGGTATACTGTGCATATACCTATATATGCATATAGAAAAACATGGTATAGGCCTCTCTATTTCTATATCTTATTGTAATTGAGTGTAATTAAGTAGGTTCTGACTCATCAGTGACCCTATGCGCTACTTTAACAACAGAAGGAAACACTGCCCAGGCTGGCACCATCCTCACAATCCTGGTTATGTTTGAGTCCATTCCTGAAGTGACTGCATCAATACATCTCCTTGCTTATCTCTCTCTGTCTGTCTGTCTCTCTCACTGTATGTCAATATATAAAGATTACAAGCTGGAAACTGGGTGTAGTGGTTCTGCTCTGTCTCCTGGAGTTATTATAAGCAGGAATGGGCACCATGGGCCCCAGTACCAGTAACAAATAGACTGCAGCAAAAAGGATCATACACTTTCAAGGTTCTATTTCCTTTGTAGGAAAATATATTTCAGTGAATTCACAGTAAAGGATAGATAGACTTTATTAAGTAAAAATGGGACTGCTGTCAAATTTCTCTTGCTGAACTTGTTTAAGTGCTATCTAATGACCATGTTGATGAAATATACTTAGATGTATTTATGAAATAAAAGTTCTTAAAGTCAAATGCAAGTAGGACTCACACATTAAGAATGTCATAAGGACCCAGTAAAGATAATAAGCATCCAACAGTCTAATACATGCATGAAATTCTTCTGAAACAATTATAAAAGATTTATAACCTGTCAAAAGCCAAAAACATATGTAGTAGCAAACAAAATAACTATAATGAGAAGAGACAATAAAATAGATAGACATCATCTCTTCTTTAAACATCATTCTCAAAAGCTTTTCATCAAATGAAAAGAAACCACATGGTCAGTGTTTATTTCTGCGATGTGAGCAGTCCAGATAAAAGGCCCTCCACTCACCTGCTCCGCTTCCCCTGTCTGCTTCTCCTCTTCCCAGGGAGTCTGCTAGTTTTCAGTCTCACCGCACACTCTAACCAGAGCTCCGCAACCCCCATCAGACATGCGTGCCCATCAAGCAGCCTCCTCTACCTTCTGATTCTTAATTCCAGACCTTCTTCATTGAGGGGTCCAAGACTCTAGGAAAAAAATCTAGGTTCATTGTTTCAGCATCTTAGATGGAATGAAACAGTCATTGACTTCTGGTAAGAAACAAAAGCAAAAACCAAAAATTACTTTCCAATATGAGCAAAAATGAAAAATGAAAACAAAACAAAAAAAAAAACCCTGTCTGAGCACTCTAGCTCTAGGTATACAGAAAGGCTATTCAAGAAGTACTATTGGGGGAGGGAGGGGAGGAAGAAGTAGTACTCCCTAAAGAGAAGCAGAGCTCTTTGGGATGAAAGTCTTTTTTAAACAAGGTTTGATAAAATCTACTTTTAAAAAAGACCTGTGAAGGCAAAGCTGTTTATTGAAGTGGTGGGGTGGAGCAGAGAATGTCAGCCTGAGTGACAACCTGACTGCCCATTTCTCTTTTCTGCCCTAGCCCTCTTCTTGCAAGACTGTCACATATGGTATGTTACACACACACACACACCATTATTTTCCAGATAAGCTTTCCAGAAATGTCTGTGAAGCTATAATGAAAGTAGAGGTAAATTAAAGAGCATTTCTTAAAGTCCCTACTTCCATAAATTACAGATTACCACTGTTTAAACTTGCTTTGTCAATTGAATCGAAAGGGAACACACAGTACAGTTCTCAACTAAAACTAAGGTGCCTCATTTTGAGGACCTTGAGGACCTATTATAATATTTCCTCTGGTGAGTGAGAACAGAGAATGAGTATGTTCAGGCCATTATAGAACCACATAGCCGGGGTTTGATAGGTGTGCCCTCTCACAAGTTCTCCTCATGCCTCAACCAGGAGAAAATGAATAAAGAAACTCCATGTCATCTCAAGCTACTCTTCCATCTGGCTGGGGAGGAGGTAGTGGAGATGTGTTAAAAATACATTTCCCCTCATTTCATGACATGATTACATTTTTATAATCTTGATTTTTGTTATGATTGTTTGATAACCACTCGAAAGGAGGCAGATAGTAAAGAAATAAGTCCTATAGGAAATATTTTTAAAATATTATAATTAACAAAAAATTATAAGCCTCATTAAATGTCACTATTTTGATACCATTACATTTTTCAAATTAGATGTAAGGAACTCAGAGGCAAAAATAAGTAAGATATTGTATATTTTCTGAAAAAATGAAAACAGCCACAAAATAACCAGTTAATCATAATTTAATGATAAACACACATAATTAAAAGTGACAGATGGAATGCATAGGGCATCACTCTACTGCACCATTATCTTAATTTGAAGTCAAGATTTTATTGAATGTTATAAAAGGACTAATTGAAGTCAAATTTTCTATTAAATACATTTATTGTTGCAGGTGTGAGGTGTCAAGCTAGTTTCTACTCTACAGAGTTTTCATAAATCACAAAATAAAATGTTGTTCAGTCCTGTACCTTCCTCACAATATTAGTTATATTTGAGCCCATTCTTGCAATCACTGTGTCAATCTATCTTGCTGAGGGTCTTGCTTTTTTTCACCCTATTTTAACAATTCTGATGTCCTTCTCTAGGGATCACTCTCTCATAACAACAGGTCGACAGGAAGTGAGATGGCACAGCCCTAGCCCTGCTTAGAGGAACATTCTCATTAATTCTTCTAAGAAAGATTTGTTCTTCTTTCTCACAGTTCTATAATCTTTGAATTCTATAATTCAAATGCACCCATTAATCTTAGGTCTTCTTTTTTATTATCTATGATTTGCAAGTACATTAAGTGATCGAAATGACTATAGCTTGGACCATGCATATCTTAATCACCAAAGCCACATCCTTGCTTTTTAAGATTTTAGATTTCAGAAAGGTTTTTCGTTTGGTAGCTGATTTGCCCTGCATCATTAGATGTTCTGACTGCTACTTACACAGGCTTTGATTGCTGATCCAAGAGAAATGATTTCCCTTAGAACTTCAGTGTTTCTCTGTTTATCATGTTGGTCAACGTGTGAGGATTTTTGTTTTCTGTTGAGGTGTAATCTGTACTTGAGGCTTTAATCTTTGAGATTTGTCAATAGGTGTTCAAGTCCTCTTTACTTTCAGCAAGTAAGACTGTCATCTGGTTATCTCTGCTTGTTCATGAGTCACCCTTCAATCCTGTTGTCAAGTCCTTTTATATATAGTTGTTGCTTGCATGATTTTTACAGGACATAGATTGCATAAGTATGGTGAAAATATGGAATCCTCAGGTGCACCTTTTCTGATCTCAACCATACAGAAGCCCCTTGTTTTGTTAGAACAACAGACTTATGGATTTTCACAGGTTCATATGAACATGATTGTTATGTAATTTATATTCTATATGATACTCTCCATAATTTATTAAAGTACAAAGTGGAATGTTTTCTGGTATTTTTTTCTTTTCCACCACAATCCATTTGACATCAGCAACTATTTCACTTGTCTCCATGTTCACTTCTGAATCTAACCTGAATTTTTGGAATCCCTTTGGGTCATTTTACTGATGGTCACTGATTTGAATCTCTTGTAGTCGACCTACTAAATTTCTTGGTCTAGATAAAGAGGTAATTTTCAATGTTCTGTTCATTTGTAGAAGTGTTATGTTAATTCATGAATCTTCAGTGCACATTGAACTCTTTCCGTTTCATTAGTGTTTGATCATATACTACTTCCTAAAATGATTGAATGCTGACCAATTCTTTTTTGCACATTGAATCCATGTATTCCCTCCAGATTATTTCGATATTTCCAATGCTATTCAATTTTTTACATAGACTTTTTCAATATAAAATATGAATAAGTTATTGGTGTTGCAGAATTCATGTGTCCTCAATATCTTTTCTGTCACCAGGGCCATATTTTCCAAGTATCAGTAGCTTCTTTGTTTCTACCTTTCACATTCCAATCACCACTAGGTACCCAGTATAATGATGGCATGTTTGACCAACTTTACATTGGAACATTTAGTAAAGCTCCTCAGTTTTTTCATAGTTTATTATTTTGTGCATACATGTGACTAGTATGCATTTCTTGCATGCAGTAGGATATCTTCTCAACGAAAATGCTGCACTTTGGGATAGATCTTGGAATGTTCTGTTGGATGCTGAATAAGACATCATTTCTCTGAAATGTAGAATTCTTGGCATAGAGGATTTTCTTATTGCCCAATTGAAAATGTATATTATCAGTCAATTTCAGCTCACTAGTGCTTTGAACGTTGATCTTAAAGTGCCCCATTCCATTTTTGACAACAATCAATTTTCCTAGATTTATACTTCTTACATTTAATGTTCCAATTCTTAATGTATGCTTGCTGCTGTTTCTTTTCATTTTGTGTTGTGCCTTATCAATCAACAAAGACTCTGAAAGCTTTCCTCCATCCATATCACAAATGTTGACAGTAATTTAAGGAAGCAGATTTTCTGCAGTATTATTTAAGTGCCTTTCAATCTGTGAGGCTAGTCTTCTGACACTATAACAGACAATATCCCTTTACTTTCCATAATGTTTTAACTTGCTATTTTTATCTCTTATTTTTAAAACATCTGTCACTTAATTTCTATTTCAATGTGTAAGTTAAATGGAAAGACAGCCAAACAATTTTACTCTACTCAGGAAAATGCCCCAATTCAGTGACCATTATTTACATGTAAACAAACAACCAGGAATGGTGACTTTTTTTTGGGTCAAGACTTACAAAAAGAATGGTCTTATGCCAGGGTTCACCTCCAACAAGATAATAGGACAATGGCCAGCATGCACCATATTAACGATGGGGCTTTAGCACTACTCATAAATTTGTATCTTTTCTTAAATTATAAAATAAACTGAATACTTTATGCATAATTTGAAAATGTTATCAAATGCAGAAAGCCTAAAAAAGGAAGCAAAATATTGTCTCTGACATTGCCCCTCAGGTCCCAGAGAACATGATATGTGATTGAATAGGTGCTGATTTTTGGAGCGAAAGACCAGGGTAAATTGAGTTGGATAGAGATTGTGGGAGCAGAGTCTTCAGAATCTTTATTTGCTGATGGTACATGACTCAAGGTAATGAGCATTGTTCACACCGAAAAAAAAATCCATCATGATGTACAATGCTGTTTG
Source organism: Nesogale talazaci (assembly GCA_004026705.1). Classification (NCBI taxonomy): domain Eukaryota; kingdom Metazoa; phylum Chordata; class Mammalia; order Afrosoricida; family Tenrecidae; genus Nesogale; species Nesogale talazaci. The sequence goes on along the minus strand of PVJH01005300.1, from coordinate 79,136 downwards.
TGATAGGATTATATCTCTTCAACTTCAAGAAACCCTAATCAATACAATTACTATTCAAGTTTATGCACCAACCACAAAGCCTAGTGGTGAAGAAAATGAAGAATTCTTGTAACAATTTCAGTTAGAACTTGATAAAAAATGCAATCTAGCTGCATCAATAGGTATTGATAGTTGAAATGCAAAAACAAAGAGAAAGAAAAAGCCATTGCAAAATATGGATTTGGCGAAAGAAATTAAGCTGAAGACAGCCTGAAAAAATTTTGGAAAATCAATGATTTATTCATAGCAAATATCTTTTTTCTTCAATCATACAAAGAGGGCCTATACATACAGACTTTCCCTGATGGAATACAAAGAAATGTAATTGACAACATCTGTGAAAAAACAGGATACAGAAGTTCAATTATCAATAGCTAAAGCCAGAAGAGGGTTGAAAATGGAACAGACCATCAATTGCTCATATTTAAATTCAGGATAAAGCTGATGAAAATTAAAACAAATCCAGAAGAACTAAAATATGACCATGAGTCTATCCCACCTGAATTTTGAGAACATCTCAAATTTGATGCATTGAACACTAATGACAAAAGAGCTAATAAGCTGTAGTGGACCATCAAGATCATCATTCATGAAGAAATCCAAAGGCCATTCAGAAGAGGTTTTCAAGGAGTTTCAACCGAAACTCATTCTTAATCATAGGGCAGCCGGAGCAAATGAAAGAAAAATGAAGTCAAAGAGTGGAATAGAAACTTTGAAATGGGAACTTGAGAAGACAATGCCAAATATTATCATGAAATGTGCAAGGCTCTAGAATTAGAAAAGTAAAAGATAACATGCTCAGCATATCTGAAATTTAAATCACTCAAGAAATAAATCAAGCCTTGAGTTGAAATATCGAAAGTCTATAAGCAAAATATTAAGTGATGCAGGAAACATCCAAAAGCAGATGAAACGAATACATAGAGTCACTGTACCAAAAAGAACTAGTCTGAACTCCATGTTTCAGGAGATCGCATATGAGCAGGAACCAATGATACTAAAGGAAGGTCAAACTGCACTGCATGCATTAGCTAAATACAAGGCTCCAGGAATTGATGAAATATTGAAATATTGAAATATTTCAGCAAGCTGAAGAAACACTCGAAGCCTTCACTCACATAGGCAAAGAAATTTGGAAGACAGTTTCTTGGCCAACTGATGGAAGAGATCCATATTTGTGCCCAATACAAAGAAAGGTCACCCAACTGAAGGTTAAAACTATAGAACAATATTGATATTGCACTTAAGTAAAATCTTGCTTAAAATCATTCAAAAATAGTTGCAGCAGTATATTGAAAGAGAACTGCCAGAAATTCAGGCTCGATTCAGAAGAGGACATGGAATAAAGGATATCATTGCTGAAGTCAGATGGATCTTGGATCAAAGCAGGGAATACCAGAAATATGCTTATTTGTGTTTAATTGATTATGCCAAGGCACTTGGATTGTGGTAGTTACATAATCTATTGTCAAATTGAGATGGAAGAGTAAAGGGGTGGAGGTTAGCCTGTCAATCAGGTAGTAGTCTGATGACCTCATTTGGAGGTGCCAAGGAGATAAATAGCTCACTGGAGGTGGGAAAACACGCTCATTCTCTACTAGACTTTCTGAGAAGAGACTTGGAGCTACGTTAGTACTGAGAGTTGGAGAAGTCACGTAGAGACCCCTGCCAGCACTGAAATGCTTATAGCCAGCACTGAGATGCTTATACGGCCTTGAGTCTAAAAGACTTTCCACTCACTGGCCTGTGAACTTCCTGCATTTGGTCTCATTTCATGTGTTTCATGAGCCTGAAGAGGCTTTTGTAGATTGGTATCAAACACCTTGGCTAATATCAGACTTATGGACTTGATCTAGACTGGGCTGGGAATTTTCTCAATATTCACTTGCTCTTGTATATAAAGCTCTTTGTTATACACATATGAATGTCGCTCTGGATTTGTTTCTCTGGTCAACCCAGACTAACACACCTATTAACAACCTGCAATATACAGATGACATAAGCTTTCTTACTGAAATGGAAAGAAATTAAAGTAGTTGTTGATTAGAGCAAGGATGGTAGCCTTCAGTATGAATTACATCTCAATATCTGGAAGACCAAAATGCTCACATCTGGACCAAAAGATTGCATCATGACAATTGGACAGAATGTTGAATTTTCAAGGATTTTGTTTTTCTTGCATCCATAATTAATGCTGACAGAAGCAGCTGTCAAGGTATTAAAAGACATTAGGTTCATCTGCTGCTCAAGGTCTTTGTTGGATATTGAAGATGAAGGATGTTATTGTGAGGACTAAAGTGCATCTGAAACAAGCCCTGTCGTTCTCCACTGCATCATAGTCATGTAAAAGATGGATATTGAATAAGGAGGACCATAGAAGAAGCAATTCTTACATATTTTGGACATATTGCCAGGGTAATACACATACATTGTGTTTGCTAAAGTAGAAGAGCAGCAGAAGAGAGGCAGATGCTCAAGAAGATCGATGGATAGAGCAGCTACATCGTTGGCCTCAGGCGTGAGAACAACGGTGAGGCTGGCAGAAGATTGCAGTGTTTCGTTCTGTTGTGCATAGGGTCACAATGGGTTGGATGGAGCCAATCTGATGACACCGACAAGTGTCATCAACTAACAACTACAAGCATATAAGATGAATTAAGTGGATTTAATTTTTAAAAGGATTAAAGTGGCTGAGCCCCGGTGGCGTCATGGTTGGGTGAGGGACTGCGGCCCACTGGGATGGAGGTTCAATTCCAGCAGCGGCTCCACAGGGGCAAAGGCTGGGCCTCCGACTCCCACCACCAGAGGGCAGTGATGCTCCCCCAAAAAAAGGTTAAAGTAAAGTCTAACTATGTTTCAAGACAATAATCTTTCATTAGTTACACCATACACCCTGTTTCTCACTCTACTAGTCCCGATTTTTTTCCTTCATGTAGTCCTCTATGTAGCGGAAGATGTTGCACTTCTGCTTCGATTTGGAAACATAGAGGAAATGAATGAATGGCATCTATATATTATTCTCTTGATACACTGTTGTTGGTTTGACAAAAAAAATCTTTTGAAGAAGTGAAACTCCATCTTAGCGTCTCACAATCTTCTGTTCAAACTTTCATGAATCTGCCTCTGATATTAGGGAGACAATGCATAAATGCTGATTTTTTTAAATATAGAAGACCTGGGGGAAGTCAGTATCTATCTCTTTTTCTTCAAGAGGTGTCAGACTAGCCCATGCTCCTCAAAGCCTTCACCCTTTTGAACTAGAGCACATTCCAGAACCACACAGACTTCCTTAGAACTATGGTCTTCGGTGGCAAACTCATGGCTCATCCCAGTTTGCTACTGTGGTTTTTGCCACTTACATCTTCCACTGTATGGCAGCCAGTGAGCAACAGCCGCTCTTGAACTTCACTGTACTGGAGATGAATGACTTTATTAAAAAGAGATGCTCGACTAGTGGTGCTTGTGAAACAAGTGGAGATGAGTTCTGAGTAGCTGGTCAAAATCATATCATAGTTTGCAGAGGAAAAGAGATAGGTACCACCGATTTGGTCAAGAAAATACTGTCCATTTCTATAGTTAACATTGAAATACCAAGAGAAGCTGTGAGATTCCCTCTTCCTTTGTTTCCACTCTCTTTAGCTGGGATGAAGTCTCCAGTTGCCTTTCTTTAAAGGTTTGGTCAGGTCCCAGTCTTGGCACAGCCTTTCTCCAGTTGGGCCTCAGTGTCATTCAGTTTGGAGGTTTTGTATTTTTCTTTCTTTACAGAAAAAGATCACCAAGTCCTTATCTCTTAGGCTAGAATAGGAAGTGCCATGATAATTTGTTTAGTTAGATGTCCGCAAGTCGGTTCCAAGTCATAGGCACATTATGTACAATAGAATGAAGCACTGCCTTTTGTTTTCACTCTGAGCCCATTGTTCTAACCACTTGCCAATCCATCTCATACAGGGTCTTCCTCTTTGCCAATGCCTCTCTTAAAATATAGCCTTTATTACTGGTCTACAATATACATTACACCATGAGTTTTTTGAACTTTAAAACAACTTTACAAGATATGCGTTAGTATTTTCTTTATGTGAAAAATATAAAAACTGCAACTCAGTAAAGCTAAGTAACTTGCTCAAAGTTACAAATCTAAAATATATGTAAAACAGCACACAGAGGATTCAAAGTAAGTTTCTCCTATACTTTGTAAGATTATGGGGCTTCCTTTCAACACTGGTTATTTCTCATTAGTCTGTATCAGTGTTATGAATTCATATGCATGTGGGCCGTTCTTATGGGTCAGACCAGTTGGTTGCCATGGCAATGAACACATACCCTGAGTACTGGGGTGCAGCACTCATGTGCTTATGTTAATTTTAGGATTGAAATGTAGAGGTGGAGTCGAACCTGTTAATCTGGAGATAGCCACTGAGTAGCCGATGAGGCCTCTATGTGGGCGTGGCTTTCACCTGAGGCTCCTGGATAATCTCGTGATATTTCCCTTGTGAAGATGAGAAGCTATCTTCCCCAGTTGTTGAGAGTTAGTTTCAGAGACGATTAATCACAGATAAGACAAGATGGCCACGTTTGAGAAGCTGAGGAGCTGCAGGAGAGACCACACAGTTTTGCCCTGATGGAGCCAGCCCTCTGAAGCTAGGGCGGTCAGATGGAGACCTCTGCCAGCTATGAGTTGCCTCTGCTGTTGATGGACCCTGAACCCTGGAGGCGAGGTGCCCTGCCAGCACCAGAATTCTGCACCCACTGACATGTGACTTCGTGAGTCGGAAGAAGACTTTATAGACTGATTTCGGGCATATGGGTTCATTTCGGACTTAAGACTTTGAACTGGACTGGGCTGGGATGCTTTCTCCGTGTCCAATTCCTTTTGTATATAAACCCTTTCCTTATATCGATATGCGTGTCCTTGAATTTGTTCCTCTAATCTACCTGGACTAGCACATGGGGGAAGGTGTATGTCAACTCAGAAAGCATTCACTCCCCTTCCTCAGCAGGGGGATGCTTCTCAACAGCAACCAGTTGCTACGATGAAGGATTTTAAATCTAGTACTACAAGAGCCTCTTAATTATTCGGACACTTCAAAAGTCAGAACTTTATATGAAATCACTCTATTTTAAAGTATAATTAATTCATTGGAAATATTATCCTGCCAATCTGACCGTCAGCCTCCTGTTCACCATTTGTTCGTGAACACTGACCAAGCTGTGTCCTTAAAAAATTAGAGTTACTCTGCTTATTTTTAATGGTCACAATCTACTTAGCAGCCTTGGGCAATCAAGAAATTGTCTCTGGACAGCATGGGAAAAATATTAACTCTTTCCAGTTACTGCCTGGATGAGACATAACCAGTAGCAAAAATAAGGTCAGATCAATGTAATACTAAGTTTGGCCCCAAAAGACCATAGCATGGCTCACTCTGAATTCTGCTCAAGCTTCTCACAAACTTTGCCTGTGCTCCTTCAGAGACCATAGACTTCATTATATCATTTATAGGATCCAATTACTAGCCATCTCCTGGATGCCATTTTCATCAAACTTACTGAGATGTGCCCTGTGCACTCTACCTTTTCATATTTTCAGCTGACATTTCTATCCAAGTACTGCAAATGTCTCTAATTCTGTTTTGACACATCAAAGCAGATACAGCAGCCTTTCATTTCTGAACCTCTGGTCTTAGAGAACCTTTGAAAATGAGCTCAACAGTAGAGAAGCTCTCACTTTACTCCTCAATAAAAGGGGTACTTCCCAATCCAACTAAGATTGTCTGTAGATGGACTTAAGACCCAGTAAGGTATCCCCCATCAATGAAACCTCTGTTGTGTATCATAATCCTAAACCTAAATTGGTTAGGATGGCAGAGGGCCATGTTACCTTGGAGACAAAAATCAGTTGCTATAACAATGTAGCTTGTTTATATTATAATGTTTCTTTTAATAAAAAATACTCATGTTGAATGTAGAATTTCTAGTCTTTAAAAATATAAAATTATATCATACTTTCATTGAAAGATTTTAATTTTTCTGAACTAGTCACAGGATTTCACTAGCATCTTTAATTTTATTAAAAGAAAGTGACAAGGAAATAGGAAATGCGGGTATTTAGGCTATCAGAAAAAAATTACAGGTATCATAAATTCATATTAAGCCACTCCAATAACATATGAAGATGGACATTAAATTCAATCATTTGCATTATTGTCTGCACAATTTCTTCTTTTCATATTTAGCTCCAGTACATACTAACAGAAATAAGCCGGTATGTACCTTTCTAAAAATAAAATGCTTCTTTTCTCTGAAATCAGATATTAATACATTAATCCCCAAATGCGTAGTCTAACTCCAATTTAAGCTGAATTATCCTAATAGCTAGATTTATGCTCATGTATTTAAATTTGTATATTATTATAATACGCAACAAATTCTCTATTGAAAATATATCATGAACTCTCAGGAAGTCATGTTTATGTCCTTCACAAATTTAGTCCATAGCACTTTTAGTTTGTTTGAAAAAAAAACACAACACAACATGCTTAGGCTTTGTTGCCTAAGAATCAGTAAAATTTACATACTGCCTGAATATTTTTTTCTTTCTACTAGTTCTTTTTGTTTCACTTTATCTAAAAGCTTTGTCCCACTACCACTTTACTCCTGAAATGTTCCATCCAACTTAAATCAGATAGGAATATTAGTATAGCACTCTGAACTGTGGTGTCCGTATCTTTCCCTTGTCACCATAGTGTCCTCCTAGTTTACGCCTGCTGTCCTGGCATACTCATCAACAGAGCCTCTGTTTGCTCTCTGAAGCATTTCCGTGAGTGGTTCATTGTGGTGCTGTGACTCTCTTTCTCACAGAGCCCTATAAAACACAGGATGGGGGCGCAGCCAGGGTGAATGTGTTACTCATATATCCATCGCATATATTTTTTAAAGGTTCCAATTTGACACTTGGTCCACAAACTTGGAACTTGCCTGTTTTTCTACAATCGTGTAAATCATGATCTGCATATAAACCTCTCTGAATGTAGATGTATAAAAGGCTCACTGAGTTTGTTTCCTCACAACTGTTTTATGAAGTAAGTCCTATTTATTGTTCTTGGTTCCCTGATGAGGAAACCGAGTCATAGTGGATGTGTTAACATTCAAACTTAGACATGCTGGCTGTGGAAATTATGTTTATAACCTGGCTATGGAACCAGGCCATGTCTGATTCCCCTGAAAGTATTAACAACTTCAAAGACAGTTTCTTTTTATAACAGCAACAACAACGTCTACAGCTACCATTTCTACATCAGCTAAAATGCTTGGTTCTTTCAATGACTGTTACCGCCATCAAGTTGATTATGACTCATAGAGATCCTTTCGGGCAGGGTAGAACTGCCCCTATTGCTTTCTGAGACTGAAACTCTGCCCAAATCAAAAGCCCCATGTGTTAGTCTGGGTACATCAGAGAAACAAATCCACAGCGACTCCTATGTGTATCACAGAGTTTATAAAGGGCAAGTGCACATTAAGAAGACATCCCAACCCAGTGCTGCCCAAGTCCGTGAGTCCAACATTAGTCCACAGGTCTGACACCAATCCACAAAGTCCCCTTCCATCCCACATAACACACACAATGATGCCGACTGCAGGAGGAAAGCTGAATCGGTGAACATGCAAGCAACTCAGTGCTGGCAGGGGTCTTTCACGCAGCGGCTCCAGTACCCAGGGCTGCACAAGGGTAGCTCCATGTGGCTTCTCCTCAGGAATGTCTTGCAGGAAGTGACCCTTGCCAGGTGAAACAGGGAACTGATCCAGGCAGCTGCACCCAGGTTCGACCATCAGAAAGCAAGAGACCTGAGAACTAGAAAGTTAAGGTTCATGGAGCCATTTATCTCTCCTGCCTATGTTTATTGGCTCAGTTGGCACAGTAAACTTGAACTATCTCACCCCATCTGTCTCCAATATAACTGTAGCAATAATTCCCAATGTTGACCTGCTGACATACAGAGCATAACAAAAGTCCCACCTCTTTGCTGATGAAAATAGATAGTTCGGAGAACTTATCATGACTTTATGACTTTGGAGGTCTTCAGTAGGGCCTGTCAATTAAGGTATTTTTGAAGAGGTTGTAAATTACTGTGGGAAAAGGATAGGACTTTCTACTCCAGAAATCATTGGTCTTAGAAACTCAACGAGGTAGTTCTCCCCTGCTCTTTAGAGTCATTACGACACAGAATTGCCTCTATGGCTCTGTGTGTGTGTGTGTGTGTGTGTGTGTATACAAGAGTGTAAATTACTCCCTAGGTGTACAGTCAGGTTAAAAATTCATTGAATTACAACATTCTATCATCTCCAGATAGTGCCTAATTATGACAATCTTGAGGCACATCTACCATGCACCCACTGGTTTATATAGTCTCTGGCATGCAGTCCAGTGAGTTATCTATTTCAGTGAAGAAACAGTTACCACTTTATCTAAAATATACCAAAGAAGGTGATTTGAAAATGGTAAAGAGGAGGGCCTCTAGCTGAGTTCTTCTTGCTTACCTGGTGCCACAGGGCAATGGTGGGCCATGCCTCTACGCCCATATTTCTTTGCTTGTTCTGACATTAAATATTCTTCCCACAGCACTCCACATCTATGCTGGGTGTAATATTTCATTGCAATGGCCACACAGAACTCAGAAAAAATTCTAAATTATGGGGGTTTATTAGGAAAATTAGCAGGTTACCAAAAGTAAGGATCAGTAAACCATCAGGAACTAACCATTCGTTCACAGCAGATCCTTTCCTGATCCAGGAGACACGTCTCTCTCTGGTCCTTAGCCTCCCATTCACATGGCATCCTGGCTTCTGCCTCGCTAGGCCGGAAAGCCAGCCTATCACTCTGACTTACAGGCTGATGGTCTTCACCTTGTTCCTCTCCTTATCTCATGCTTCCAGAGCCTTGGCCTCTGATCTCGTCCTGATCCCTTTGCTCTCTCCCACGGTTTCTGAGCCACAAACTCTGGTGCCTTAGAGCTCAATCCCTGCCACTTCAGACAGACATGTGGACCGAGTGCTCCATGGATGGCTCTCCTTCCAATGGTCCTAGGAGTTCTCTATGTTCCCAAATGGCTCCTAAACTCAGAGGAATGGAATTGATTGATGTATAGTTTTTGTCTTTCAGCAAAGGGGAAAAAAAAGTGATGGCAGGACTCACAGTGTGTTAAAGTGGAGAAGTATTTCTTGCTTAATCCTTTTCATTAGCATAACAAAGAACTACCTCTAAAATAGGATTATAGCCCCAGGCAGAGACTAGAAGGGATTATGGCTAGAAGGGCCATATTCATTATTTCTCAAGTGGAAAAATGTAGAAACTAACACAAATACCAGGCTTACTGGTCTACTACAGACTGGTCTAATACCTGCATGGCCCTTAGAAGCCCTTTAAACTTGGAACTGTACTCAGCCCTGTGGTTCTACTTCAAGTTCACCAGAAAGAGGCCTACAGGTGAACAGTAAGATCAGAGAGATAGACATTCCTTAGAGCAAACAACCCTAAAAGGATGAAACAGGCACTTACCCAGGGAGTAAGCTCAGAAAGCAAGAAGGAAAAAAGCGGGGATGGAAATGTGAAACACAGGAGGAAGTGATGTCGGAGCAATCACTGCCACAAAAGAAAATGTGTAGCAATAGGTGAGTGGAAGACAAATTTGCTCTATAAATTTTTATGTTAATCAATGTAAAAAGGGGTATGTGTATGTATATATATTTTATGTCTGCATCTTCAATATACGTACATGCAGGAGGGACTTCAAAAAGGAAAGTTCCGTAGAAATATGGAGTTAAAAGTTACTTCTATAGTTGAGTATACATTGACCTGAAAATCAGCTGAGGGATCTAATTTTACCACAAAAACTGCACAAAAAATATACTGAAAAACCCAGCTTATACACAAGTATATAAGATAAAGGAATTTACCCATACACATTTTGAAGCACCCTCATATATGTATACACATACCAAGTAAACAGAGTGGAACCTTACAGTTTTCCTATAAATAAACCTATGGACAAAAGATCTAGATATTTTATTTTGTTTTGGATTGGTTCTGAACCTAATCCTTGTGTTGTCATGGAGATGGAGAGGAAAGCACAGATCTTCATTTTGTCAATCGGAAAGACGGTGCAGGACCAGGCAGCATTTGCGTTTGCAGTGCAAAGTCACTGTGGAGGGGAACTGAGTGACTTGCAGGCACCACCAACAGCAATAAATAAAGTCAGATATTAAAACAGCACAACTGAGGGATCCTGGAAGGAATCTGTGGAGAGCTTCTAAGGACCTTTTGACTCTGGCAAGAGAGTCTTCAACTGCAAAATGTGCCCTGTTGAGATATCACATACGAATCTGAACCATAAATAAGGAAAATGTCCCCAGGATGTGCTGGGAACTTTCTGAAAAGCAACCTCAGGAGAACCATGTTCCAATTCATGATTCTCACAGATGGATTCAGAGGATGTAGACGCAAAGAAGCAGCTTCAGGGTTTGGCCTATCAATTATCAAATAAGATACCTATAAATACTTCTAGGCTGTAGATATTCAGTTGGGCCCTATGTACAGTAATTACTGCAGAATGTGAAGCCATAGACCCCAAACCCCTCTCTGCCATTGAAGTGTTGCCGATTCTTAGCAACCTGATTTGATAGGGCTGTACTGCTCCTGTGGGTTTCTGAGATTGGATCTCTTTCTGGGAGTTGAAAGGCTCATATTTCTCTTGATGATTTGCTGTTGGTTTGAACTGCTGACCTTGTACTTTGTAGCCCAATGCAGAGCCACTATGCTACCAGTATTCCTTGACACTGTAGACACTCACTGTTAAAGCAGTTCAGTCTCAGGAATTGGTCTATAGGAAAGGACTTACTTCTCCTGCCCACCCCATCAAAAATGGTGATCTTTCTATCCTCTCTTATGGACCAATTTATAAGGTGAACCCACTTTAGCAGTAAGTGTCCAAAGTATCAGATGCTACAGTAGTTACTGCACATGGGGCTCATATGAGTGTATACAAACTGGAAGTATTTATAAACATCACAGTTAATCAATGTGTTAACTACTAGGCAAAGACTGGGAGATGCTTCTTTGTGATTACATCCTCTTAATTGTTCTGTGAGAATAATGAACTAAAATGTGGCTCTCCAGAGGTAGCTTTCCAGAAACTTCCCAGCACTTCTTTGCTTCATTTTCTTTATTTATTGGCCAGACTGGTATGTGATATTTCAATAGAACTCATTTTACAGCTGAAAATTCCCATCTCAGAGGAAAAAGATCCTTAGAAGCTCTCCAAAGACACCCTCCACGATGCCCCAGGCACACTGAATCCTAGACTTCATCTATCGCTCTTAAGCCCCCTGGAATCACACGATCAGAGTGAGGTGGAAAATTAGGTCACAATAATGGAGACTTTTTTTTTCTGGCTCTGTCCCTGGCTGCCACTGCCACTTGTTCATTTTTAAACCTACCCTTATGGGTGAGTCCCACACATGTATGACTATAGCATGTCACCAGGGAGCAATATATCTCACCTGGTTTTACAAGCACTTCTCTTTCTGTAATGCTTGCAGTTTGCAACTTTCCAGCTGTCCTCTCTGACTGTCTTTGGTGGTATCTGTTCTGGAACAAGCTCCAGTCAATGTGCACTGAGAGAGACATTCCATTCCAGCTTCTTCAGGCAGGCAGGGGCTTGGCTGTCTGTTGTTTAAGGAGTGGCTTCTTTATAAAGGACCCACATAATTCCGGTGTGACCCTGGCTCAAGTGTTCGTCACATTGGTGAGTCTGGATCATTGTTTCTTTTAAAAAGATAATATCATAACAGAGGCAGTCGTTACTTTGCATGGTTCAGAATATGCAAACATTTAAGTTGTCCCTGTTTAATCAAATATCACCCGTCTCCCAGCAGCACAGATTTGAGTCGCCATAGTGAGGAACTTCAAGGAACAGGATAAAGTATAAACTTCACTGATAGCTCTTCAGTCCACAGATTTCTTTGAAAGCCTATTAGTGATTAATGACTGTGTCTCCAAGTTCACATGCAGAACATAAATCCTGACTTGTATTCAGAAATAAATCTAAGGACTAGTCATGGGCCCCATTGGAAGGCAGGGACCATTGATTACTTTCTATTAGCCCAAACTCACTGCCAGTGAGTCCATTCTGACTCAGAACAACCCTAGTGGACCACTTTAGAGCTTCTGAGACTGTAAATCAGTATAAGTACAGATAACCTCATCTTTCCTCCCTGAGGTGACTGATGTTTTGAACCAGTGACCTTGGGGTTAGCAGTTCAACAACCAACAGACACCACCACCAGGGTTCCTTCTACTCATCAAATGTGGCCTAGTATCATTCCCTCCAGCATGGTAGACTGAGAAGTGGACAGGGGTGGAGGGGGGGAAGGGGCACTTCCCCTCCATATCAAGTCCAAGAGGGGACCAGATGAGGTATGCAGAATGACATTCCTGGTGCCACACAGATGAAAGTCGCTTGACTGAGGCATCCAGATAGAGGCACGGTGCTTTCATTTGGCAAGACCATCTTGACAACAGGCAAACAGATAGAAGGCAAGGCTCATTCAACATTGACACAATCAAGGTCTATTCATCCTAAAATTGGGGTTGGTACAATTTAGAGACTGTCCCTGGATGTTCAAATTGCTAAATGGGGAGAGGTGTGCAATTTGGCTATTGACACTGGGTGCTTTTCACCCTCACAAAATCCATAAGGCACATGATTTCTGTGCTTGCCATAGTGCTATTATTTACAGAAAGACCTTTTATTGCTCTTTATCTCCCCATGATAAATGCATGTGACATTTGGCAGAAATGGTAATTGAAAGAAGGAATTGATCAACAAAGTAAAAACGCAGCAAAGAAATAAAAGTGATAAGAATGAAAGTGAAATTCAAGTTGAACATAGTGAATTTATTTCAGGATTAGTTAAACATGGGCATGTCTCCAAGACAACTGTTTGAAGACTTAGATGGAGTCAGGACAACTTAGTGAAGGTAAACTTATTGACAAAAAAAGAAAGGCAATTATGATGCTAAACAAAAATTTTATATTAAAGGAACACTCGGAATGTTTTGAAATCGAAAGAGCAGAGCATAAAATGTTAAAAGCTAACCCCAAGCTTAGAAAGTAGTGTAACAATTTAACACGTATAGAAAAGATGCTCGGAATAATAAACTATATGAGAGAAAGCAAGCAAACTCTATTCACTCCAACTCTCTGCTCTTCTTTTTGATGGTAGTGAAACCCAGTCCCATTACCCTTCTGTTTCTCAGGTGACTCATTTTATAACCAACAGAATTGATCAATACTCATGTTAGAGTTCCAAGTTTTTGCAATCACCATTAGCCTGTAAAGTGACCAGATTTTAAGTGGGACACCATTGACTGCGGAAGGGGGGGCTCTTGATTTAAAATTCAGTCTATATGGAGCAAAAAAATGTTCATAGAAAGCAAAAATAGTATTGCAATATATTTATTTTAATTTTAAAACACCACAGGATGTTGTTAAATTGTTAAAAAGCGGGACGTCTGGTCACCTTACTTTTAGCAATCACTCATAAATAGGTTATATAATTCCCATAGATGGATGTGGAAATTGAAACTCCTCCCACTTGTTAAGTTGGTATAGGTCAGACACTGTCCTTATGCCTTTAACATAGTTGCTCTCTTTCTTGCTAATTTCTCTTTTCCAAACTCAAGACGTTGCATATTGTGCCTTGTGGACACTGGACCACATCTGAATACTGAGGCTCAACTCACCAATAAGTTTCTATATCTGCTGTGTCCAATAATTTTCTTTCCTATTGTCTCTGTACCCATGGAGAGTGTCTATTCCTACTGAGTGTCTATACCTACTGAGTGTCTATACCTACTAAGTGTCTATACCTCCTGTGTTCACCAATTTACCACCTTTCTTACACACACACCTCACAGCTGTTCACATCATTCAAGATTATTGTTGAAGTGAGAAACAGAATGATATCTAAACTTTGTAAGAACTTAGGATGCCTGCCAAACACCATCACAAAGGGGTGGACTGTAAGCACATGTTCTTAGCAAGTTGGGACTACCAAAAAGCATTAGCCAACTTAACTTTTTAAATTTTCTCTTGTATTTTTGTCATTGTTGGCAGCCTTCTTGACTATGATGTGTTTTTCTACGTTTTTCAGTATATGAAACCCAGGATAGGTGAATCTATAGAGGAAACAACTAGAGTAAGAATTTTGGTGGGAGGATGGGGAAGCGAGAGTAATGGTGGGGATGGTGAGAGGGATAAGAGGGACCTGATATCAAGGAGTTAAAAAAGGAAGAAAATGTTTTGTTTGAAACTGATCCTGATAGCAATTACAAAATGCTACTTGATATAATTGAACTATGGAATAGTATATGGAATGGTCTAGACTAGCTCCTAATAAAATTATTTGGAGGAAAAAAAATGTTTCTGGTAATTGATCTGCTTAACATATAAACTGAAATTACATAGGCACTATATCTGTTTTTAATCTCTGTCTTTTGATTAAAAATGCCTTGAAAAATCATTTCCTCTGACACTTTGGACCACCTTTCCAGTACAAAAACTAAAGATCTAAACAATGAAAATATAGAGTACCTTTTTATTGCTAGATTTTAATCTAAATATGCCTTCAGTATGGTTTTGGAGAATAAAGAAACAAAGATTCATCCCTAAAATGGATAACAGGAGGATGTGAGCAGGTAGAACCATATAAACATTCTTTTTTATTTACTCCTTGAGCCTATTCATGCACAAATGATATAATCTTACAAATTTCAAGTAAAATATATTTTGTTAGATATTTGTATTGGAATGATAAAGAGAACCAAAGGGCATATATGCTAAAATGTTATTTTCTTTCTCCACTATCAATGGAAATTAGTCCATTAAAAGATAGATTGGCATTTGAGAATTGCTATTAAATTATGGTATATAATAAAGACTTTATTTATTAAAGTTTAAAACAGAATAAGATTGACGTGGCATTTTGCATTTCAAAGTTACAAAACTGACTTTGAAAGTTTGGGGATTGTAAATATCATAAATGCTATTTAACAGGACTTAATTGATGTGAAAATCAATACACAATGATAAGAAGCAATGTAATATACATCTTCAGTTTATATGGTGATAATTCCAGTTTAAATTGGCATACAATTTTAATGACTTAAAGTCATTCTGCTTTATACAAAATTTGACTATAGGTCAAGAGTACATCATTATAATAGATAGACATTAATGTCAAAAAATCTTGACATTATGTCTCTTTTCTAAAATGAAAGCATATGCACAATATTTCCTACTTAAAAGTTTAGACTGTTCTTGCTGTTTAAAGCAATCATAAATGATATTTATAAATATGTATAATCATCCCAGGGTTTTTTTGCCCTGCCCCCGACCTCCTATCCCAGTTTATATTTATGTATGATCACACTAACTTTTACTTACTGTGCATATTTTATGAGTACAATTTTTTGAAAACAGTATTTTTTTTAAAAAAAAACAGTATTTCTTGGTCTTGTTAATGGACAGTTTCAACTCAAAGAAATATGTGAACATTGAGGAAAAACATTTTTAAAGGAGATTTTGTCATGGCTAAAAAGCTACTGAATGAAGTCCTATTGGAATGTTATTTTTTCCTTGACACACATGATTCCATTTTGTTGAAGAATCGTCTGTCCCTCCCCCACACCTCTTTCTGGAAACTTGGATTAGGAGAGAAACAGTTCTTAAAAAGAACCGCCCAGTCTTTCTCTGCAACTCAGTTTTGTAGTCAGAAAGGCCAATGATAGGAGAGTTCATCTAAGGTGTTTACAAATGATGTTAAACATGAGATTTTAGTTGTTAAGCTTTATCTTATAGAAATTTAAAACTGAAAGTGCTTTCATTTTTAAAAATGTATACTTGAGCATTGTGGTTAGAAAATTCTTGCTACATAGAATTTACTTCAACAAATTTATAATTCCTCATTTTGTTATTTGAAGCTCCCTTTTACCAAGGAGACTAACTTCTGCAACAACAACAACAAAAAAAATCAACCAATATCTTGCCACGTGCAAATTTTGCAACTGTTATCCAGTCAGAAAATATTTTAAGTGTACTCGCCCATTTGTGGGGTTCAATTTTATTAGCCCTCTGGAAGTAATCCGTTGGGGGTAATACATTA
This sequence comes from Nesogale talazaci, assembly GCA_004026705.1. Lineage (NCBI taxonomy): Eukaryota > Metazoa > Chordata > Mammalia > Afrosoricida > Tenrecidae > Nesogale > Nesogale talazaci. The sequence goes on along the minus strand of PVJH01005300.1, from coordinate 62,883 downwards.
CCAGACTTGACTAGAATTGTGTTCCTCTATTTTGTAGAGCACGCCTCCATTAATAAAACTCTTTATACTTATATATAAGCTTTGTACTTTAGATAGGATTTTAATGTTTCCACACATCAATTTTAGGAGCAGACAGAGTCCTAATTCAACATCCTCTGGCAGCTCCCAGACTGCGGAGAAACTGGGCTTTGCACCCCATTGTATCCTTTGCCCTTCCCTTTGTCAGGGCCTTGCAGAGCGAGAGGAAGAGGATGTCTCACATGCTTGCAGCTCTGCTTTGTTCTGTCTCAGTCAGCTGAGTGCTGGGACTAGTTTGTTGACAGTATCACTGACTTGCTTTCATTTTCATTTTGGTGAGGATTTGTCTTGCATTTCCTCCTTGTTTGGGTTTCTACCTGGCATGATTCTATTTTGGGGGTCTGAGGGTTGATCAAATGGGATAATTTTAGTTTCAAAGAGCATAAGGTGGGGCTGAGCCCCGTTGGCGTAATGGTTGTGCGCGGGACTGCGGCCCACTGGGTTGGAGGTTCGACCTCCTACTCCCACCACCAGAGGGCAGTGATGCTCCCCCCCAAAAAAGAGCATAAGGTATGCAAAACTTTTGAGGGCTAGGAAAGAAAATTGCCTTCAAACGACCCCCTCGCCCCCGTTCCTACTTTCCCACCCTCACTTTCATTGTCCATAGGGATTGTTATAACTGAATACACTGAGAACAGTACTCCATTTTATTTGAGCTTTGCACTCCATCTATCAGGACACCTTTAAGCGAAACTACCCTTTGGGTTTTCTGCATACAAATTTGGATTTAAAGCTTGAGATTTTTTTAAGACTGGACAACCTCAAATAATTTTAGATTTTGGTCCCAAGATGAAAGCTCAAAGTTCTGCTCTCATGTGGTTTGTGCATATACATGCTTCATCTAACAAGGAGATGAATAACAGTACATTGAAAGCTGGAGAAGATCCACTTGAGGATGTACACATTATAGAGAAGATTAAAGTCTTCTTATTTCTCCATTTTTAATCAAAAGGCATGATCTGACATGACATTGTGAAAAAAAAAAACAGTAGCTATTTCAAAGTATGTTCCAATTGCAGAAACTGTTTAAAATTTAACCTGCAGAATTAATCATGTGTGTGGGGGGGAATCTAAGAACTCCACATCCTTGTTTACAAAGATGCTGGTTTGAAATTCTTCTTTGAATCCAAAAGAAGGAAAGAAAGAGAGCTATTTGCACTGCTCACTTAAAGATTTTTTTTGTTCATTTAATACATAATATTAGTCAGAGCTTCTGAATAAGAGTCTAAGAATCTGGCAAATTAACAAGGTTAAATAAGATCTAATTATTGTGGTATAGGGTTTCAGAATAAATATAAGTAACTGGGTGTTTGTTTTACATGGTAGTGGGTAAGCCTGGTTAATGTACATGGTTTTTGTTTTGTCTTATGTTTGAGTCTCCATTGTTCTGTAAAAGCCATAACTAACATGTGCTGAGATTTTCCTTAAAAAATCAAGTCATGTGGTTTTAGAAAGAATTAATGTTACTGTTAAGATTAAATAAAATATTGCTTCTTACTCACTTGCAATAACTCTTGAAAGCTTTAAATCTTAATGAAAACACACACGGAAGAATTTGTTTCATAAAATAATAATTCAAAAGCTAATTTGCAAAAAAAATCATTTGCTGTGGTATGAGTCACATAGACCACTTTCTCAATCTAATTAAAATGCCAAATTTTTCTTAGGTTTAATTCATATGTTAGTACATTTGTTGAATATTAGACAATTAACACATATATGATATAATTTTATCATTTGTAATTACTAAATGTATCACAATTTTCTCTAAATCTAGAATTATGTATTGGGCTGCTAACACCAAGGTCAGCAATTTGAAATCACCAGTGGCTCAGCAGGAGAAAGGTCAATTTCATTTCATTTTTTTTGGTTAAAAATCCATTGTTAAATAACTAATAAGTTTATACTAATTACAACATACTATATGGATTAAATGATACTATGGTATGAGAAAATTAGACTGACTGTGTTCAAAATCATTTAAGTGATTTCACTAATAAAATCCAAGGAATACATAATTAAAAGTATTGCAAGAAATTTTAAAAGTATATATATGCATGTAAATACAAGTTTTCAATATCCAATAATCCTCAATCATCTTACTACTACACAAAGAATCATCTGTGTCATTTTGAAAATTAATTTTAAGTGTTTTATCTTGTCCATCCTATCATCTTTAACTAATATTATACCTATTTTGAAATTCTTCTCATGGTTTCTCTTTTAATAAGATGCCGTAGTGGCAGCATCAGAATTGGAGAAAGCCATATTAAGGACCTAAGATAAACAGATGTCAACAACACCTTGTCTCCTGAAAGTGAAGAGGATGTGAAGCACCTGAAGATCAAGGATTGCAGCGTTCAGTGTGAATTACAACTCAATGTCAAGAAGGCCCAAATCCTTAAAAATGGACCAATTGGTAATAACAGGATAAATAGAAAAAAGAGTGAAGTTTTCAAAGATTTTCATCTTGCTTGAACCCACAATCAATGCTCATGGAAGCACCAGTCAAGAGAAAAGACACATTGCATTAAGTACATCTGCTGCACCAGACCCCATTAGAGCACTGAAGTTCAAGAACGTTACTTTCAGGACTTAGGTGTGACTGACTCAAGGCATGGTATTTCCAATTGTCCTATAAGTCTGTGAAAGTTGGTCATTAGTTAGGGAAGACCATACAAGCATCAGTACATTTGAATTGTGGGACTGGAGAAGAATATTTACAGTAACATGGACTGCTAAAAGGACAAAGTAATCTGTGCTGGAAGAAATATGGCCAGAGTGCTCCTTAGTGGCAAGGATGGCAAGACTTCATCTTATACATGTTGCACATGTTATCAGGAGAGACCAGTCCCTGCAAAAGGACATCATATTTGGTAAAATAGATGGACAATGAAAAAGAGAAATTGATACTGTTATAGCTGAAATTGATAGCTGAATCGATGATACTGTGGCTGCATGCAGCAATGGGTTTAGGAATAATTATGAGGTTGGTGCTGGTCTGGGCACTGTTTGCTCTGTTGTGCATAGGGTAGCTGTGAAGAGGAACCAACTTATTGACGCCTAACAACAATCACTGCAACTCGTACATTACTCTCCTAATGTTAATCCTGGAGACTGCACATTGGGAGACATGTTTACAAAGTGATCCATTATAGTTCCAATAAAATGGGCCATGTTTAATACTCATTACTAACATTTATGCTTAAACTTAAAGGAATTAAATATTGGATTCATTTATCTCAATTAAAAAACAAAACAAAAACAAACAATTTAGACTTTCCAGTCCACCAAAAAATTTAAACTACAATTCAAGCACCACAATGACCAACGATAGGTAGCCAAAGAAGGAAACAACTAAATCAGAGATTAAGAAGCTGAACAGACTGATTACATTCCCTATTTTATAGAAATTTCTGACTTAAAAAAGCATTTTATTGACATGTAACACATGTAACATACAATCCAATGGTTCAAATACATTTTAAAAGAGTTGGGCAATCATCACCATAATCAATTTTAGAACAATTTCTTTATCCTTATACACATTATTGTTAGCTCTCCACTAACTTCCCTCATCACAACCCTAAGGAACTATCAATCTAGTACTATCTCTATTTATGTATCTATCCTGGATTTCATATAAAGAAAATCATGGGGAAAAGCCCAACAATGACAACAAAATTAAACACAGAAAAAACTCAATCTAAGTGAAGGATGAAGATTATAAAAATGATAGCAAATTTAACAGGGCCAAAGGGGGGAAAAAAAGATAATACTTCAAATTTAACCTAACTATGTCTGCAGTAGGAGCCCTAATGGCAAGGGGTTACACGTCGGACTGTTCATCACGGGGTCAGCAGTTCAAAATCACCAGCTGCTTCAGGGAGAAGCATGGGGCTTTCTACTCCCATGAAGAGTTAGTCTCAGAAACTCACAGGGCCCATGCTACCCTGTCCTTTGGGGTCATTATGAGTAGACATCGACTCAATGGCAGGGACTTGTTTGTTTATTTACATAATATCTGTGGTAAACTTTCCAATAAAGTCCATCTGAAGGCAAGTCCCTGGGGAGTGGACTGAGGAAATTCAATGGAGGCTTAGACTCTATTCACTGAATTATACTTTTAAAATATTATATTTGCTACAAGTGTTTTATATCACATTATTTCTGCTATATGGAATTTTTTAACTTTTTCTTTTTTCTTTATAATTGATCTCTATTTAGCTACTTTATTCCAATAACTAGAACTAATAATGTGTATGTTTGCTTTTAAAATCACTAGGTCAGTTGGGATTAGTAAAAATCACTATCATTATTTTTATTATATACTTTGCACTTATCATTATTTTGGCTTTATTAATTTTTGCATTATTATAAGATTTCTTATTCTTACCACATTATCCCTTATTTCAGCCCTTATTTTAGTGTTTTCCCATTTTAATAATTACTAAATATATACTCTACATAACTAACCATTTTTGCTAATTATTCACAATTCTTTGCTTTCCTATTTTAACTTTCTTAACACATAATTTTGGTATTGTCCCCTGCTTTACAATTTTATTTTTTCCCTGTGAACCCAGACCATTTACTTTTAATATTAAAGAAATTCATTTTCAGTTAAGTATTTGTTATATTTAAAATAGCATGTTTATCTTTTATATGTAAATCTACATGCAAGCATTTTTGAAATAAGGTTTCATTCTATTATACCATTCATTATATTCATTTTATTATAAAAAAACTTCCTAATGATAGTATTTATTATTTTAAAAGTTGTTTAGAATAAAATTTAGTTATGTTTTGTCTACTAAAATAGTACAAAGGAAACCCAATATCATTGTTCTTTGTATAATCCCCATTATGATGCTTTTTTTTTTTAATCTTTTTTTTTTTTTTTTGGGCATCACTGCTCTCCGGTGGTGGGAGTAGGAGGCCCAGCCCCACTGCTGGAATTGAACCTCCGTCCCAGTGGGCCGCAGTCCCGCGCACAACCGCTACGCCACCAGGGCTCAGCCCCATTATGATGTTTTTAATAGCATGGAAAATAATGCTTTTGTTGAAATTTCTTAAGCAACTACCAAATCAATTAAATTAATTGCTAAATCTGTCACCCTTCCCCTTACTCAGTCTTCCCCTACCTCTAAATGCAATACTTTAGAGTCATTTGCCTCTCAATATCAAAAACAACTTTGTACACATAGTTACCATAAACTTCAGATGATTTTAAATGAGCTGTATGTGTTAAACTGGAGCCCCAGTGGCATCTTGGGCTGCGACCCACTTAGTCAGCAGTTCAAAACCACCAGTCACTTTGCAGGAGAAAGATGGGAGTTCCTTCTCCTGTAGGATATTCTATATGAACTTTTTTTTTTGCTTTCACATAAATGACTGTCAATATTCCTTGTCCTCTGTAAAAAACTTGGCTTAAAAAATGAGGATGCCTTAACATGAAATTCAAAGGCTTGTTCTGCTTCTTTCAACTTAATTTTGCAGTTTCAAGAGAGCACAGGTCGTTAGGGATAATTTAAAGTGTTTAGACACATACTTAGCTATTATTAACTTAAAATTGTATACATGAGCTTTGTGCTTGGGCAAAACATCATTTTAAACTTGTTCTAAGAATTGTATAATGTTATGTTTTGCCACTAGGAGCCCAGTAAGAGACTAACTCCAGCAGAAGACCGGCCTGCTATAACTTTGCAAATGTTATCAAGTCGGAAAATCCCCCAAATCTATTCTTCTTTTATGGCTTCTAGCTTTGTTAACATTTGGACCTACCAAGCCAGGACTGAGGTTATATTACCAAGCACACTGAGAATTGCATTCCTCCATCATTCCAACAATTTGTCTGTCATTAACAAAGCTGTTTGCTTTTGCTTTAAATATTAAAGTTCTAGAATGCTTCCTCCACTTCAACAACAGCATCTACAGAAGCAATTTTATAGTGATATGCTCACATGAGGGAAGGGTACAATGAAAATCTAAGCTAATTCAACCGCTGGGTCAGTAGAAACCAGAGATAAGTGGCAAAATCATGATATTGTATTGAACCCTTCTGATCCTCTAATAAATAAGTATTTCTATAGCAATGTTTATATGTCTTATATTAATATATATTTACATATATTAAAACATGTTTTAAGCCTAAGATATGTTTGTATGTGTTAATAACTCTGATATGTAAGGCCACTTCACATTAATTTAATTGAACTTCAGAATGAATTTCGTTGGGAGGTAACGTAGAAGCAGAAGGCTTTCTTTCAGTAAGAAGGCTAATGAGCACAATAACAACAGCATAGGAGAACAGATAAATAATAATGCTGATCTCTTTCTAACCTCCAATTTCCTAAGCAAGCTCGGTGAATCTGTTTAGCCTTCATGATCTAATCTTCATTATCAGAAACAAAGGCTTGAACTAAATATTCTCTTCAAGCTCTGTCTATGCCTTTTTATATCTTGAGTCAGAATATTGGCACTTATCAAGAGCATGGCTTAAATTTCCATTTCATGCTCAGACATTTTATTCTAGAGAAGACAGGTAAGCAGCCCATCACCGCTACTCTAAGTAAAATGTTACCTATCATAAAGCTGCAAGCATGCTAAGCAAAAATTTAGAAAATTTACTTTGAATATGGTTACACTGTAAACTTGATCAATGTCATTTTTCCCCTTTGAATTTTGATATATTTTCTAATAATAAATTTGAAAAGGTTAAACTGAAATAACTATGTAAAAAATATTTGGGGAAGTGTAAAATGTTACACAAATGCTAGGTATTTTACTATATTCCTACAGGGTATGTATCACATCTACCTATGATTCCACTCATATTTAGTCTATTTCAAGTTGAACCAGAGTCCCAAGTCTCTCTCTACACCTTCATGGGTATATCAAATGCATCTAATTTGAAAGCAGTCCCAGAGTTTTTATTATGGAAGAAAATTACCCTTTTACAATGTGATATTTGTTTTCATCAAATTTGACACCTTAATCTTCTGCTAGTATTTTAAAATTTTAAATATTTTATCACTACTTGCTTTTGTCTGATGAGTTTGTTTCCAATTGGCTGAGTACTTTAATTGACAATTCTTTAAACAGTGAATGCATTGTAAACCCATTATTTCTTGGCTTTTATCCTGAGTAATTTGACAACCATTAACACTTTTGCTTTGTTTTATTTAAGGTTTTCACCTGCATAGTTATCATTGAGTTAGATAACAATCCAGCAGCTCTAGGAACTCCAAAGTAAAAGCTTTACTTTAAGAGGAATGCACACCTATTAAGAAAATGAATTTGAATTTATGACTGTAGAGACCCATAACCCACAATATTCAAGTCAATGAGCAAAGCATTAAATAGTGGAGTTAATCTAGGACATGAATACAAAATGAGGTAGCTGCATCCACTGGAGTCATAAACTTCAGCAAGGAAGGATGTCTGAAAATCTGTCTAGACGAGGCTATACATCTTTCTTTTTCTTTCTTTTCCTCTTTAAAGAAAGAAAAATGATATTTCCAGGTTGTAGATTTAGGAATTCTCTGGATGCTTCTGTTCAAAGTCAGTTTACTCTCTAATACCATAAGGAAAAATTGGCACAGCCACTTTAACTTCTCCCTTATATATTTCAGGATATACTGGAATTTGAGGATAACCCTAATTTGATATAAATGAAGCTTGTGTAAACATTAAGCTTTAGTTCCTAATTACATAGACAACACTATTCAGGAGCATTTTCATGTGCGTTTTGTATATCATTTGCTCAGGTTAGGTTTATTAGCTACCACTGACATTCAATATTTATGGTACTGATAATGTACCCTAAATGCAATGTAATGCTTACAATCCATTCAGGCAAAGTCCAAATACTTAGACCTCTATGATCCCAGATGTTTATAATAGAGATCAGAAAATTGAGAAGTATGCTGAACAGACAGGGAGATAAAGGCCTGAAATTAGAATCAGGGTACTAGGGTTTGTTTGAACACTGTTTTTGTTTTGTTTGTTTTACACTCACAAAACAAATCCAAGAATGTAATGAATCACTCTAGGTTCAGTGTGCTGGGCTCGTGGACTCCGGTGTAGCAGCTACCGGCACCCTAGTTCAGCAATGAGGTCGTGATTTTCCCAGGCTGACACCTCAAAGGGGACGTAGTCTCAGACTCAAGGAGAACCTCTGAAAGCCAGTCACAGGACCCTATCCCAGAACTCCTTGCTGTCAGCTGCCTTGAGCTCATAGCCTGGGGGTTGGGTTGGAGGGTAGACATAGATTTGGAGCAATTGAAAAGACGTAAGGAAATTGACTCGAGTCAGATCACAGGGTGGCCGAAAATAAGCAGGTAGTCATAGTTCACGGGAAAAATTCAGTTCCAATTGGCCAAGAAGAAAACAACCTCTCTGATATGCTAGATTTCCTCCTCTGGGGATCAAAATGACAGCCACAAATCAGGACACCCCATAAACCCAATATAAAAAAAGAGAATAAAAAATGTCCCCTATAAAAACTGTAAATCCCAAGCTTATTATTTAACTTCAAGGCAACTGGAAGGACAAATCTTTGAAAATATACATTGGCATAATAAGGGAGTCCATGTTAAGGAATGGAGAAGTTAGCTATAGAAGGTAGAGGCTTCAACATAAGACCCCCTCGAGCAAGCCGCAGTTTCAGAATAACTTAATTCAATTCCAGATGGCCAAGAGGGAAAAAATCCCTCTGAACTATTAGGGTATCAGTGGTCTTGGCACAAGCTAGGACAATTCTGCAAGTCCATCGGGGGGAGCTTCTGTCTGCCCTCGATGACCCTATCTGTAGATGGGGATATCCTGCCTGTCCTTCTTGTACAAGATTGGGCGGGGAGGTTCTCTTGCCTTTCCTGGGGCCCAACACAGAGCTTAAGGAACTTTCCCAAACACACTCCCTTTTGTAGTGCTGAACACAGCAGAAGGCATCTATAACAGTGATTGCCAGAGCTCACCCCCCAGCCTCCGCAGACACCGCTCGCTGGCCATTGCTGTGATCTTGCCTTTGAGAGTAACCCCCTTCAGCAACCGTGGGGCCATACACCAAGCGTGCACACTACCGCGCTACCGTGAGGAAGGGTGGGAACGCTTCTAGACCCATGGTCAGGTAATAAAGCCTCAGTTATCACCTACTTGCTATTCTTTTTCTTATTCTTTCTCGTTAGTCTCTCTCCCTTGTATCTTTCTCACCAGTTGGTCTCAACACGCTGTTTTATTCTGTTTTTTACTCCTTTTTTTCTTTCCCCCCCTTTTTTCTCTTCTATTGCTCTCTTCCTTTTCCTACACTACTGCTGGCTTCTGGGTCACTTCCCTCAGCATAGGCAAATGCCACCAAACATGAGGGGGAACTCCAGCCTGCCCTCCATGGGAGGGCTGCACACCACAAAGGCAGCTGTGATAACCCTCTACACTGCTTAATGCTGCTGAGGACACCCCCGTCTGGCCTCTATGGTGATCTTGAAAACTAAAGCAAAACCACCCAGCACCGGTACGACCCTGTACTTAAAGGGAATACCAAGCTTCCACCTTGGTCTTGGGACAGGGTTGAAACCCCTCTGGCCTCATGTTGAGGGATCAACTATCCTTTTACTTTGGTTTTTCTTCTCTCTTCTCTATGTCCCACCACGGTTAATCTTAGCCAACACAGTTGTGTTTTATCCCCTTATTTCTCTGTCTCTTTCTTTTCTTTTTTCTTCTCTCTTTTTTCTCATATTTTTTTTCTTTTTTGTTTCTCATATTTTTTCTTATTTTCTGTTCCCTCTCATTCCACATGCCACTTTTGGTTTCTAGCCCCCTACGCTTTCCACCCATCCTAAGGCAACGCCATATACCAAATGGGGAAAACTCCAGTACTACACACATTATAAGGCCGTGCTACAGGACTCAACTATCTTTTTATCTAATTTTCTCTATTTTTTGCTTTCTTTTCTTCTTCTTTAAGTTTTTCTTCTTTTTTACTCTTTTTCTGTCTCTTCTCTCTTTCCCACCACAGTCTCAGCAGATTCAGATTTCCGTTTTTGATTGTTTCCTTGTATTTGACTTTTTTTGTGCTGTCAGCATTTTTGTGTATGTGTGTGTTTGCTTTTTAATTTTATTCTTATCTTTTTTCCCCCTTTCCCTCTTTTTTCTTCTCTTTTCCCTCTCTTTCCTTTCAGACCACTCTCCTCCACCTAGGGCAACTCTTCAGGGCCAGTTGGGGAAGTTCCCTCCTACACTTGTTGACTTTACACGAAGCTGGGGAAATCGTGACTGTCCTCAACCATAACCAAATCAGCTGGAGATCTCCCCTTCAAAGAGTTGGGGGAACACCTGCCTTCATGCCAAGGCCCTACAAGTGACTGGAGAAATTCCTACCCACCATTAGTAGTGTCCCATGCTACTACGAGAACATCAGACCAACTTCCACAATGTCCACTCTAACAAGAGTAATTTTGCCTGCCCTGTACGGTGCTCTACAATGAGGAGGCATGCCAGCTGCAAAGGGAAACACCACACACCATCAGAGGTGCCCAAACCCTGTGAGATACACCACTATGACTTACAGGGAGATCAGCCAGTGAACAGACAACTTCGTGGGCAGACAACCACCTATGAGCAGACAACCTCCTGACCAGCATCCCATGAAAGAACTATCAAACTCACATTACAAATAATGGAATATTAATTGGCTAGGGTAAGTGAAACCACAGTAAACTTCAGTGGTAGCCTGATCCCTCAGTGCAGCTGCCTGCAGGTAGTTCGCAGAAGCACTCATATTAAAAAAAAAAAAACAGTGCTCTTTGACTTTGTCCGATGGCATTGGACTCCATTAAGACAATACCTAAAGAGCAACCAACTCCAACAGTCTCAATGAAAAAGCAGAAGACAATGCCAGAAGAAGTCATGAACCTAACGGCATACAAAGAAGAAACAAACATTAACCTGTCACAGAAAGAAACAAACATTAAACTGTCTTCAGAATACTGCTTGCAGTCATACAGAATATGAGGGAAACTTTAAAGAAAAAGGATGAAATGATAGAAGAGATAAAGGCATTGTATTAAAGGGAAATAAATACAAGACCTAAGGGGTGAAACAACAAAATCCAGTAGCAAATTAACCAACATCACTGACAGACTTGAGGAGCAGAGAATCATGCCAGTGACCGAGAGCAGGGTTGCTCAATATGTTGATTGCGATCTACAGTCGATTGCAATTGTGGTGTGGGTCGTTTGCTTGACATTAAAAAATAGATGTAACCCTATCATCAACCCCATCATTTAACTGATATACAGCACGGCCAATCAGGTGCAATCTTAGGTGTCAAACACATGCACAAATAACTGTTCAGTGCAGCAAAACTGACAAGTTAAGTTATTGCCCATTTTTGACCTTGATTTTTTTTCTGTTAAACATAAGAAAGGGTATTTAAAAAAGTGGGAAAGCTGAACCAAGGAAGAAGATAAAAAGTATCACTTTCTTATGGAATGGGAGATTTTGACACTACAAGTCAACATTCAGCTGAAGTACGGAGCATATGAACAATTCTGGAACTTACACAGAAAAAGTACCCAAACATGAAAAAATGTCCTACCTCTTTGACTGCATTATTCAGCACTACTTATTTATGAGTTGGTTTTTTCCCATGTAAAAATCATTAAGTCCAAGTACCATTTCATCATAACCAATAATCATTTGGAAGTATGCTTGAGGCTGGCTGTCAGCAGCTACTGTCTAGACTATGCGTCTCTGGTTCATTCCAATAAGTGCAAGTCATCAGCATAAACTCAGATAATGATTAAGATATACCTAGTTAATTGTGCTATGTTGTACAATATGGATTCATGTGGTTATGCAAGTTACATAAACATACATTGTACATGTAGAGAATTCTCAATGAATTTATGAACATATTTAATATATATATATTTTTCTAGTTGTTAGATCATTTTGACTTTATAATTTTATAAGTAGTTCACATGCTGAAAAAATGTGAACACCCCTGACCTAGTGGATAACTGAGCAAACCTCAAAAAATGAAAAACAAAATAAAACAAAACAAAACAGTCAAATAAGACAACCAGAGAAGCTGAAAGAAACTTGATGCTATAAAGAGAAACAATATTAGAATAATTGGGCTACTTAAAGAAGACACAACAAAGAAATCAACAATGAAAATAATGAGGGAATTCTTATAGGAAAACTTCCCTAGCTTAATAAATGAAAATTCAAGCAGCCATTCAGGAGGGTAAAAGAACATTCAGACTGAATCCCAAGAAAAGTTACCAAGACACATGATAGTTAAATTAGTCAACTATGAGGAAAGGAAGAAAATAACAAGAGCAGCTAGGGAAAAACAAATAGTCACTTATAAAGGTACCCAAATAAGAATATGTTCACACCTATCAATGGATGAAGAAGAAGAATAGGAAGTGGAGTAACATACTTCAAATATTGAAGTAAAATAATGCAAACCAAAGAATACTATACCTACCCAAATTATGTATTATGATAGATGAAGAGTGTTCCCAGGTAAGGAAACCATCAAAGAATACATAAAAAGAAACCCAGACTCCAAAAAGATTCTTGCCTACCCAGTATGAGCAAAAGATCAACACTCACTGTGTTCAAATAAGAGACCATCACATAGAGCAACTCCACAATAAGGAGAAACAGAGGACAATAAAGAGGAAACAGCCCCAAGATAGAATAAGTTCAACAGTGGAAATAAGGCAAGAATGAACCACACACACACACACACACACACACACACACAACACAAACTCAGAAGGTAAGTAAGTGGGAATATACTGAACACAAAAGATAAAAGATGACATCACAGAATCCACAGATGAATGTAGTAACATTGAATACGAATGGACTAAACTCAAGCATTAAAAGGCAGAGGCTAACAGACTGACTCGGAAAGTATAACCCTCCAATCTGTGGCCTACACGAGAAACATCTCTGGCTTGAAGACAAGTATAGGTTGTGAATCAAAGGCTGGAGGAAAATATACCAAGTAAACGGCAATGCAAAAAAAGTAAGGGCAGCAATCCTAATCTGACAAAATTGATGTCAAGGTACAAGTCACAACAAGGGTCATTATATAATGCGCAAGGGGAAAGCAGACCAAAATCCAATGAGCATAATAAATATACATGTGCCCAATGAAAGAACCATGAAATTCGTAAATGAAACACTTCACACGATGAAGAACGAAATCATAGGCTCAACAATTACAATGGTTGCCTTTAATACACCACTCTGAAAAAGACAGATCACAGAAAAAGTAACTTAACAAGGAGACAACAGATCTGAAAAGCACAATTGGATGACTTGACCTGTTAGATATTTTCAGAGATTTCCATCCAAATGCATAGAGATTCGCATTGTTATCAAGCTCACATGGCACATACTTGAAGATAGACCACATGCTGGAACACAAGTGGAACCTGAGTAAATTCATGCTCATAGAGATTATACAGTTATCTCTCTCCGACCACAATGCCATAAGACTGGTAAAGAAGAAAACAAGGGCAAACAATTGGAGGATGAGTAACTTTCTATTGCAACAGGCTTTGATACGGGTCCAGATCAGAGGTGAAATAAGGAAGTTTTTGGAAACCAATGAAAATGCAAATATTACATACCTAAACCTGTGGGACATAACAAAGGCATTTATCAGAGGAAGACTGATAGCAATGCATGCACAGATGACAAAGGACGAAAGACTTTTGGTTGATATACCGGCACAAAACTTACACCAATTAGAGCAGAACAATGCTACTAATAGAAAAAGGAAAGAAATAATAGAAATCAAAGCTGAGATACAGGAGAGAGAAAACAAAACTATGGAAAAAAATTAATGTACCTAAAAGTTGGATCTTTGAAACAACTAACAAAATTTTTGGATCGATGGCAAACCTAACCAAAGAAAGGGAGGAACAATCTTCAATAGCAAGGATAAGGGATGAAAGAGGGGACATTACAATGAACACTAAGGAAATCAAGAGGTAATTACTCAATAATATGAGGGTCTGTACTCTAATGAATTCAATAACTTGGAAGACATGGACAAATACTTAGAAAAACAATTCCTCTTTACACTATGCCTGATGGATGTCAAGAACCTCAAGACGATGAGCAATAGAAGAAATAGACAAGGTTATCAAGGGATTACCAATAAAGATATCTCGCAGGCCAGGTGACTTCACAGGAGAATTCTACCAAGCATTTAGGGAAGAACTGACACCAATTCTACACAAACTGTTCCAGAACACAGAAAAAAAAATGGAAAATTCCCAAACATTTTCTATGAAGCTAGTATAACCCTAATACCTAAAGCCAGCAAGGATCCTACAATAACCGAGAAATACAGACCAATATCCCTAACAAACATCAATGTTAAAATCTTTAACAAAATACTGGCCAGTAGCATACAAAAGTATATTTCAAAAAATACTGTATTTCGGGGTATGGCCAGAAAGGTGGCCACCCCCTCACTGGTCCTGCACTGCATGCTTGTGGGGATCCTGATGCTAAACCATTCGTAGACGACCTACTTCTGAGTTGGGGTTTCCTACATAGCAGAGCAGCTCCCTCACTGCAATCTATCGAAATTCAGCCCTCGACACAAGGGTTTGTTTAAAAAAAAAAAAAGACGTATATTTTGGACCATAAGACACACCTAATCATGATACACACAATTTTTTTGAGACAGAAAACAAGAAAAAAATATTCTGAATCAAATAGTACCAGTATGCAAAAATGTTTTAGGATTTTATTGTCCAAAAAATATGGTAACTCACCATGACCTAGTGAGATTAATACCAGGAATGAAGAGATGATTCAAAATACAAAAGACCATCAGTATTATTTACCACACTGATAAGAAAAATTATAAGAAGCAAAGGACAATATTGATAGATGTAAAAAAGCATTCAACAGCATCCAACATCAATTCCTTTTTAAGACACTGAAGAAGATAGATATGGAAGGAAAACTCCTCAAAATTATACACCTTATATCTATGAAAAACCAACAGCCAACATGGTAATCAATGAAGAAAAAGAGAAAATAATTCCACTGAAAATGGAGACCAGTCAAGGATGCCCCTTTTTCCCAATTCTATTTAACATCGCACTAAAAGTCCAAGCTAACGATATAAGACAAAGAAAAGACATCAAAGGTATTCACCTGTGGAAGGAAGAGGCAAAACTATCATTATTCACATATGGTATGATTTTATATATCAAAAATCCCCCAAATTTCACAAGTGAAGTGTTGGACATGATCTTGAACTATGGCAGAGTGGCAGGATACAAGGGCAACCAAGAGAAATCTTTTGGATTGCTATACATCTCAGACAAGGCTACAGAAGAGGCGATTTAAAAGGTACTGCACTTTATAGTAGCCAAGCCCAAATTGAAATATTTAGGGATATACCTGACTAAATTCTCAAAAGATTTGTACTAGGAAAACTATAGAACACTATTACAAGAAACCAAGAGTGACCTCAAAAAAATGAAAAATATACCATGCTCATGGATTAGAAGACTCAATGTAGTGAAGATGTTTTATCTGCTCAAGGCTCTATATAAGTTTAACACTATCCCAATATGAATACCAGCGTCCTTCTTTAAATAACTGGAAAAACTGATTACCAGTTTCATATGAAGAGGGAAGATGCCAGAATTCACAGAAAACTCCTCAAGAAGATGTACAAAATGGGAGCACTTACTCTACTTGATTTCAGCATATGTCATA
This sequence comes from Nesogale talazaci, assembly GCA_004026705.1. Classification (NCBI taxonomy): domain Eukaryota; kingdom Metazoa; phylum Chordata; class Mammalia; order Afrosoricida; family Tenrecidae; genus Nesogale; species Nesogale talazaci. Next base: position 47,034 of record PVJH01005300.1, on the reverse strand, counting down.
TGGCCACAGTGATGAAAACTGTGTGGTACTGGTATAATGACAGATATTCTGACCAATGTAAAAGGGTTGAAAACCCAGAAATAAAAACATTAGTATACAAACAGATGATTTTTGATAGGGGTCCCAAAAATATCAAATGGGAAGTGGATGCCCGCTTCAATAAGTAGTGCTGGGAAAAATTCAAAAATAAAGCAAGACTTTTATCTCACTCCATGCACAAGGATAAACTCAAGGTGGATCACAGACCTGGAGGTAAAAACCTCAATCTATTAGGGCCATCAAGGAAGGAATTGGGACAAACCTAAGAACTTTGTCATAGTGAATACACAGACTATCAGAAATAGGGAAGGATACAAAGATAGAGGAGTCACAAAATGACAATTGAGATATATTGAAGATAAAACATCTGTGAACATTGAACAAAGTCACCAAGAGAGTAATAAAAGAGTCCACATACATCCTTAGCAATGACACATCAGATAAAGGCCTTATTACTAAAATCTACAATACTTTACAAGTTTACAATAAGGAAAAAAAAAACTAACTGCCCACTTAAGGATGTGGGCAAAGGACCTGAACAAAAATTCAGGGAGGAAAAAAAATCTGAATGCCCATTAAACATATGAGAAAATTTTCCTGATCATTAGTTATAAGAGAAATGAAAATTTCAACAACTATGAGATACCACCTAATACCCTCAAAGATATCCCAAATTAAAAAAAACATCAGAAGGTAACAAATGTTGGAGACGTTGTGAGGAGATAGGAACTCTCATTGCTTACTGATGGACTTGTAAGTGTGTACAGCCATTGTGAAAATCAATTTGCTGATATCTAAAACATATAGAGATTTTTTCAAACTACCATATGACCCAGCCATCCCCCTACTGAGCATATACCCAGAAAAGGCAAGAAACAGATGGTGGCCAGACATCTGTACTCCATCTGCGGTCATCACGGCACAGTTCACAATTGCAAGGAGTTGGAAACAACCCAAATTTCCATCAAGAGATGGAAATGGATCAAAAAACTATGGTACATACATATAGTGGAATACTTTGCATCCCTAAAAAGTTGTGCTGATCGCATGAAACACATTACCACATGGGAAGAACTGGAGGAAATTATGTGAAGTTAAGTAAGTCTAGCACAAAAGGACAAGTACATGAATCCACTGGGGTAAGCTTAAACAAAACCTCAAACGGGGCATAGGGGAAAAGCTAATGTAAACATACACCCCTGAGGCATGAGCCAAACCCATTCCTGGGATACATACAACAGTCAACTAAATAAGAGGGAACGAGAAAGAAAGAGAGAGAGAGAGAGAGAGAGAGAGAGAGAGAAGGGTAGGAGGGAAGCAGGGCACTAGCCTACTCAAAGGGAGGTTCCTTTTTATATCTCCAAAGGAGAGGGAGAGAGGGACCAGGCTTCAATCCAATGTGCCGAGATGTAAATGCAATATGTACTAGAGAATCAAAAGAGAGGTCTGTAGGGTCTGTGTGGATACTACCCCAGTTCCCTGCCCTCAGAAGAATGCTCTTCCGAGGACAGCACTGGGGCTACAGTTTGGGGAGAGGGGCGTGTCAGATTAGAGCACATGGGAGAAAAGAAAAAGGCTGGAGAGGGAGGAGTGGACATCCTGGCTCACCAAGTCTTTAGTCTAGGATGACGTTCCTGCTCAGGGCGGACTGTCCGGCTAGCCTCACCCCAGGATACCATGACCCTCACTGAACCATGGAGCTGCAGGAGACAGTACTGGAGACAGTGCAGGAATATTGCACCGTCTGGCCCCATCACGATGTGGTGAGGCACTGAGGGCATGCAGCAAAGCAGCAGGGGGAGCAGAGTGATGAAATCCCCAAGGAATACCAAAAACAGACTCTGGAGACAGAGTGTGGTACCCCATTAAACTCGACCGGAAAACACTCATGAAGGCCAACAAACAGATCTTGAACTATTTATCGGCTTTTCCGTTTTTGCCAGTGGCTTTCTTTTTGTTGTTTTTGTTATTGTATTGTTGGTTTTGACTTCCTTCATTGTTATATTTAGCTTTGTCTCTGTGTTAGTATGGGTAGACTAGAGAAACAAATTCATAAACATGCGTATGTGTATAAGGAAAAGGTTTATATACAAAAGGAATAGAACATTGAGAAAGCATTCCAACCCAGTTCAGTCCAATGTCCTAAGTCCAGTATTAGCCCATATGTCTGATACCAATCTATAAAGTCTCCTTCTGACTCATGAAGCACATGCAATGACACTAAGACAATCACAGGCCAATGGGTGCAGAGTCTTGTGTATCCAATAGTGGTAGAAGCATCTCAGCAATGGCAGAAGTCTCCATGTGGCTTCTCTGGCACCAGAAATTTGGTTCCATCAGGGTACACCCATGTGGCTTCTTCTCCGGCTTCTCCAATCTCCAGGAATCAGCATGCTGTCATATCATCTTGTCAGTAATTCAACCCCAAGGAATTGAATCCATAGTCTCTCACTTCCAATGAGAAATACAGCGAGATTTTCCAGAATTCTCAGAGAAAGCCATGCCCTTTCAGAGGTCTCATTGGCTATCTCCAGATTGACAGGCTAGACTTCACCCCTACATGCTTAGTCAAATTGGCACCAGGGTATGTGACTGCCAGTCTGGTTTTTGCATTTATTAAGATATCTCCATGTCTATCTAGATAAGATAGGCAGAATAAATAATTCGGAGATGAAAAGAAAGGGACTTTCGGTTCTGGGAGGGGAGATACTGGAAAAGACGAGGTAGGAAAAAGGAAGCTGGTGGTGCCCTGCTATAAAAAAATATAACCACTGGTATCTTAAATGCTTGAAGATAAACAAGTGGCCATCTAGCTTAGAAGCAGCAATGCCCATATGGAAGAGGTACACCAGCCTCTGTGATCATGAGGTGTCAACGGGATCAGGCATCAGGCATCTAAGACCCAGAACAAAATCATACGCAATGTGAATGAAGGGGACGGGGCATAGAGTGAAGCTCCAATGCCCATGAGTAGACAATTGGACATCCCCTCACAAAGGAGTCACAGAGAAGAGATGAGTCAGTTAGGGTGCAGTACGGAACTGATGAAACAAACAACTTTCCTCTGCTTCTTTGGTGCTTTCTTTACCCTACCTCAATTCTACCTGACAAATCAGATTATACCAGAGCATGCACACTGCTGTAGAAAAGAGTCTACAACACAGAGAATCCAGGATGAATAAACTCCTCAGGCCCAACAATGAGAGTAGAGATACCAGAAGGATTAGGGGAGGGGAGGGGGATAAAGAGCGAATCAATTACAAGAGTCAGTTAGAAACCCCCCCGGTGGGGAAGAATAACAGAAAAGTGGGTGAAGGGTGACGAAGGATGATTTCAGATATGGAAATAATAATCTTTAACTTATCAAGGTTTTGTGAGGGAGGATGGGTGAAGAAATGGGGAGCTGACATCAGGAACTCAAGTGGGAAGAGAATGCTTTGAAAATGATGATGGCAGCATATGTGCAAATCTGTTTGACACACTGGATGAATGTACGGGTTGTGATAAGAGATGTAAGAGCCCCCCACAAAAGTAATTGAAAAAAAAGAAGAATGTTTGACTTTGAGAAAGGACTCTTCTCCTGTTGATCCCAAACTCACTGCATTGAGTTGATTTTCACCCACAGAACCCCTTTGATGAATCAATATCATATATATATATATATATATATATACATATATATATTTCTGACTTTCATACTAGAAAATAAGTACTATGAGATCAAATCATATGTTTTGGTCACTGTTGTATCACCAGAGTCTAAACAGTATTTGGCACAAAAAAATTACAAAAATAATTGTTTAATGAATAGATGAATGAATGAGTCCTGAGACTGGTAATGTTAAATTTAGTTTACTACCAAGGCTTAGTGTACATGTTTTATTAAAAAATTGTATCTTTCTCTCCCCTCCTTCCATTCCTTTTTTCCTCCCTTTGTATCACTGACAATCCCAAACTTACCGTGAATGGGGTCAATACTGTCTCAGAGCGACCATCTGTAGGGTCTTCTGAGGTTATAAAAAGAAGCCCTGGTTACATATGGGATTACACTTCTAGGCAACTAACTGCAAAGTTAGGACTTCAAAACAACCAGCTGTGCCATGAGAGAAAGATGAGGATTTCTACTCCCCTAAACAGTTACAGTCAGTTTTACCCTGACCTATTGGATCACTCTGAGTCAGAATCTACTTGATGGCAATGAGTTGTTTTTGTTTGTTTTTTGTTTTTGAATTTCGGCAGTTAGATAACCTGTCAACTGGTGAAGGGGTAAAGTCTAGTCAGTGATTTAGATCACACTTTGATGATGTCATTTGGAGGCAATAGTGCACTGGAGGGCACCCCTAGAGACACTCTTTGCTTTGCTTTCCTGCTGACAAGACACATGACGCTACCCGAGAGCCTGGCCAGTGCCGAGGTGCTTTCACTGCCACTAGATCCACAAGACTTTCCACCATTGGCCTGTGATCTTTCTCCATTCAGCATGGTTGCCTAGCTGCATGAGTCTACATGGATGGGCTCATATCCACATATGGAGTAATATAGGGTTTATGGACTTGATCTGGACTGGGCTGGGATGTTTTCTTAATATACAATTACTCTTTAATATAAAGTTCCCTATTACATACATATCAGTGTCTATGAGTTTGTTTCTCTAATCAACCAGGACTAACACATGAATGCTGTAAATCTTTATGGTAGCAGACTGCCTCATATTTCTCCTAATTAGCAGCTCGTGGATTTGAACAGCAAACTTTGCAATTAGCAGTCCAGTGCTGACCTGACAGTCACTAAGCAGGGCTTTGTTCCATATCAGTATTGGAGCCTTATTTAAGTATTTTTGTAGTAATTTATGTTTAATTTATAGAAGTTTTATGGTCTTAGTTTTTCCTTTTTAAAAAATCATTAATTGGGAGGCTCATATAGCTCTAATCATAGTATAAACATACATATTTTGTGTCAGTATTTATATCTTTTTTTGGGGGGGCTTGTACAACTCATCACAATGCATACATATATCTATTGTGTGAAGCACATTTGTACATTTGTTGCCATTATCATTCTCAAAACATTTGCTTTCTACTTGAGTCCTTGGTACCAGTTCCTCATTTCTCCCCTGCCTCTCTGCTCCCTCTCCCTCATGAACCCTTGATAATTTATAAATTATTGTTATTTTGTCTTATCTTACACTGTCTGACATCTCCCTTCACCCACTTTTCTGCTGTCCCTCCCCCAGAGAGGAGGTTTTATATAGATCCTTGAAATAGGTTCTCCCCTTCAACCCCACCCTTCCTTCACCCTTCCAGTATCACCACTTAAAGCACTGGTCTTGAAGGGATCATCTGTTCTGGATTTCCTGTGTTTTCAGTTCCTATCTGTACCAGTGTACATCCTCTAGTCTAGCCAGATTTTTAAGGTAGAATACTAGACTACATAAAGACACACAGATTTTTCTTACCCACACAAAATCATAGAAAAATCTTGGCTAACAAAAGCAACAATTATTTAATAAGCAAGTATTAAGGAGTTCTAGTGGTGTAGTGTTTTAAATATTGTGCTGTCAATCAGAAGGTCATTGATTAGAACCACCAGACACTGTGCTGGACAGAGATGAGCTATCTCCATTAGTTTTGTAGCTTCAGAAACTCTAGGGCAGTGGTTCTCAAACTTCATAATGCCACCACCCTTTAATACAGTTCCTCAAGTTGTGATGATCCCCCCAACCCTAAAATAACTTTTGTTGATACATTATAACTGTAATTTTGCTACTGTTATGAACCAGGAAACCTCTGTGAAAGGGTCATTCGATGACTTTCAAGAAGTAGTTGTACTATGTCCTTGTACTATGACCAAACCCAAACTTACTCCCATCAAGTAGGCTAGCTGTGGGTCTGAATGAACACAATGCCCCTGGAACTTTTCGTGGTTGCTGTTAAGCAGATAGTGTTAGTTTGTACAAAAGCTATTAATTTATCTTTTATTAAGCCCTTTTACAAATTCAGCCTAGTTCTTAATGGAGTCTCAATTAAAATTTTGAATATAATTACACTACTAGCAAATAATTTTTATCCTGCTCAAATATGTGCTATTACTCTTCAAGGATCTATAAATATTGTTTTCTGGATTATTAAACAAAATCTTTGGAACATCATTGAATAATAGTATTGATAATAGATATTCACATATTATTCATGACTTTACTGAAAATTTTTTGTGATTTTTAGCATAATACTAAAAGTAAACTTTGTATGAATGAATTTATCATGTTCAAGTAATTTCCTTCTAATCTTATTTTAAATAGCTCCTATAATAAATGAATGATGAATTTTTAATGCCTAATTGGCTTCTTATATTGTAATCAAATAATTGTTTGGAAATTTTTGATTTCCAGGAATCCTGGACTAAGGATGGATTTCCATTCCAAAGACTATTGTATGTAAATTTTATATTTTCCTCTCTCTTTAGCTTTCATAACTTTCTGTATGGCAGTGTTCTGAACAGTAATTCCTAACATCTGTGAGTGAACATCTGAAAATAATAGCATCAGAAGATTACATGCTGTGACACTTTTCATAGTACCTATTCCTAAGGATGAGATGGAAAAAGAAGTGGACTTAAGTGTTGTTAATCATAATTCTAACACATATGCTGAAAACTACATGTAACATATTTTGTTCTTTTAACTCTGAAGTAAGTTAAAATTTGCCATCAATTGTAACTCTTTTAATACTTGGTTGGTTTGGATTAGTTGACCTTTTCCCATGAATTTTTACATCAGTATTCAGAAGTGAAAATGGTGTTTAGCTTTCTTAGGGGTTGCTAATGCTATAAAATTTGGGTGATAAAGTTATACCATTTAATGAATTAGGAAGTTTTCATTCGTTTCCTCTTCCTCCAAAATTGCAAACAATATTGGATTGATCATTGTTTTGTGGTTGCAACTAAATCCCAGCTCTAAATAAGAACAAATAGTTCCTATATCATGACCTTGTTCCATACTTCTATTCGGGAAGGGAACACAGAAATATGTGTGCTACAGCAAAATGTGGTAAAGAAATTAGATTTTACCAGGCAATCAGATACAATGGTGTCTGGGGTCTTAAATGGTTATAATAAACAGCCATCGAACTGAGATATCAACTAAGTCTACATAGAAGATGCACATCATCACCAGTCACCAAAGGCTCGTAAATCATATCATCTAAAGCTAAAGGAGAGAATAGTATCAGAACCTAAATTATAAGTATCTGGTTTACAGAAGGCTATGCATGACAGTGGGAGCCTTACATACACTGGTGGGAATTGCAAAGGAAATGAGCCTCCGGTCATCTAATTCTATCCATAAAAGGGAGGGTGGTGGAAGAAATTGATTACTAAATAGAGTTCATTGGAGAGATGAGTGCAGATGATCAAAGGGTTAGACCTGAAAATGAAGCCTTAAACCCTTGTCAATTGGAGGTGGGGGGGGGGAGGGGGGCGCTCCGATGCATTCTGGAACCGATCTGGTTTTCAACATTTTCTGTATTTTTTGTTTGCTCATATTATGGTTTATCTGAGCTGTGCTGTGTCATTGGGGATCACCCTCTTTAATTTGTGTTTTTGATTTACAGGAATATTTGACTTAGGGTGGATCTCCATTCCAAAGACTTGTATATGAAACTTGGAATTGATGAACCTACGGGGAAACAAGTTAGAATAAGGATATTTCAGAGTTTTGTTTGTGTGTTTGTCTGTGTAAAAGGAAAACAATGTCAAGGAATCCATGAAGGGAAAGAAGGTTTTAAAACTGATTATGGTAGCAATTGTACAACACTGCTTGATGTGCTTGAACTATGCATTAAATGATATATGTATTAATTCCCAATTTAAAAAGTAAAGAAAAACATTGAGTTAGACTTTAGTTATAAAATCATCATAGGCTGATATTTTAAAATTTTAGATTTTAACTATGCATTTAATATTTCCTGTGATTTTAGCTTGTTCAGTGTTAATAGCTTACAATTAAAAGATTTTAAAGGCTGAGTATTATATAAATAACTCAGAAATGACCAGTAGAAAATCACTACAGATGTACTAATTAACTTATATCACAAAAACCACCTCCCACCTTTCATGTGAATAGCCATGGGAAGGCAGCAAGGTAAACCATTAATAGATACAAGTTGTTGAACATAAAGAAGTATTATTTTCTCCTTTCTGAAATGATAATTAGAGATAAGGAAACAGCCCAATGGTCCTGTCCCGTTTTCATTGTTCTTAATTTTGTCTTCTCCCATTTAGGCTCCATTGTAGAACAATGTCAGAAAATAGAACAGTCATTTCCATTTTAGAAAGTATTTTAAAAGATCTTTTGCCAGTATTTGATAAGGACTTCTGGTGGCAGAGTGATCATGTAATTTGCAAGATCAGCAGCTGGAAACTACCAGCCTCTCTGTGGGAGAAAGATAGGACTTTTTATTCCCCCAAAGAGTTGCAGTCTAGGAATCCCACAAGGGCAGTTCTACCACGTCCTACAGGGCCATTTCCAGTCTGTTTAGACTTTATGGCAGTGTGTTTTTTTGAGTGAGCCAGTATTTGATACCTAGATTTCCCCCCTCCCATAATATGGTTCAACAGTCATCTTCTGCATAGCCTCTTCTTACCATGAGATAATTTTCTTCTCTTCATACTCATAGTCTTTGATAGATTTTTTTAATCCAGCGGCTGATATGTGCCCCCTGATGTTAGCCATTTCCTGCACTGCTGGGTTTATAATTTTATCCTTGTCTCTCTAGCTGAACTGTTTCCCACTTCTTTCAACTACACATCCACACTAGGAATTGGATTTATTCCATGGTGTGCTTACTGATACTTTTGCATCACTAGAATCAGCCCCCAAAGAATATACCATTTCAGCAGTGTCCTCTTCCCAAAATGATTTCATTGGTTCTAACGCAATCATTGAAGCTCTTCTTATCACCTCATCATACAAATTAAATCTGCTGTTGCAGAAAGTAATCCGCATTGAGCTTGTTGTAGCACTAGGAGTCACAGAGCAGTAACTAGATGATAAAGACATTATCATCAAGCTCCAAAATACAATTAACTCACATCAAAGATATTAAGAAAGGCTGTTTATACTCCATTCTCTCTTTTATCTCAGTGCAACTTTGAAAAATAAGCACAAGCACAGAGTTCATGAGAAAAGGGCTGTTACTTTCTGACCTGCATAAAAGGAAATGGACTGTTCGGGCTGATAAACCATGAGTTAGTGGAATTACATGCTAAATCAACATAAATTGCTATACCTGCTCCTCCTGGTAGACCCTGACAAATTGTTTTAAAACAAATTGAGTTTCAGTTCAATAGAAAGCAACAATCTAATTTCTATATCTATCTCTCAAGCCTACAAAGAAAAGAATTAGAGATCCTCACAGGGAAACACATGGGAGCTTCAAAAAGTTTATAGAAAAAAATCTAACTATAGTGGGATTTTTTTCAGATGGGGAGAATTGTACACAGAAGCTTTAAAAACTTTATAGAAAAATCTAATTATAGTGGGAGCTTTCCACAAATGTTTTGAAGCTACCTCATGCATTTTTCAGAAAACAAAGGAAAATCACTCCGGAGCTCTTTCTAAAAGGGTAAAAAAGTGTGGACTGAAGTATGTCCACCCAAAATATGTGTATAATCATGTAGGTCATGATTCTCAGTATTATGCAATAATCCCCCCATTTTGTGATTTCATGGGATTAATCATAAGTTAATATGTTATAAATCGGGCTGAGCACCGGTGGCGTAGTGGTTGTGCACGGGACTGTGGCCCACTGGGATGGAGGTTCAATTCCAGCAGTGGGGCTGGGCCTCCTACTCCCACCACCGGAGAGCGGTGATGCCCCCCCCCAAAAAAATATGTTATAAATCCTAACCTCTATGATTTGAATAAGGCAGAATTAGAAGTCATTATGTTAATGAAGAAGGATACAATCGATGGGATTAGGTTGTATTTTGAGTCTCTTTTGACATATTAAGCAAGTGAGCAGAGATATATTGGACCTAATACCACCAAGAAAAGTCATCATGGAGTGCTTCCTGTGCATCCAGCATTACTGCATTGAGAATTTTCTGGGGAAAGTTTGATCCAAAGACACATAGGGAGCTCTAATGAGCGTTGGAGACTTGAGGGATTTATGTTAAAAACAGCCTTAGATAAGTTAAATAATTTATGGGAGTAAAACAAAACACTTTTCCAGGAAGTCTCTGTTATTTAACTATGATTGCTTTAATTTGGTCACTCTGTTCATTAGGATCTGAATTATATTTTACAGGTGGTGCACATGCTAGAGAATTTTCCATTTCTCTTCCTTTGGTGCTACAACTTTAGATGTCACAGGGTGAGGTCAAAGCACTGAGAACTGAGTCATCTGAGGGCAAAGAACCCCAGCATAAAGACATCAAGCAATAGTCTAAAACACTGGGGCTATATGACTTGTAGCATCTTGCATTTATCACACTAGCTAATGAAACTCAGATTCACAGGACATTTGAGAAAAAAAAAAGGAGACCCGGAATGTCAACAATTTTAATGTCGTTTGATACTTTTGATTTATCACACACCCTTCGATAGCTCAGCTGGTAGATTGGAGGACTTTGTTTTATCAATAGAGAGCTTATATCACAAGTAACCATAAAATACTTTGAGAAGAAAGGGGAGTGTTTTGGCCAGTAGTGTTGGCATAGCACGGAGACTTCCAGATTTGTCTTTCCCTGTGTCATGGAATGAAATATGCCTCCTACAAATAGTCACTTTGGCTAAGTCACCATTCTCTAGTGAGGTAGCTGTGAAATGATTCCGCCAAAGTGTGATGTGATATAATAAGGCAACCAATAGTACAAGTATCAAGAATGATATGCAACATTTTTAGTCCAATCACAGTACTATTAGGGGAATTCCCTAGAATTCTGCACTATCTTTTATCTGACCTGAGATAAAAGAAGATGGAGCAGAGGTCTACAAGTACCAAAAAGAAATATGGGGAGGGATGGAGCATATCTCTAAGACCTGAGTTCCCTGCACTGAGAAACTCCTGCATATAGGAGAAAATTGATGCTAAAACATATGGTGATCCATAAGAAATGCCAGCTCTTCAGAGGCTATGAGTTGACAAAGACCTTCCTCTTAAAGAGAGAAAGTCCTTCCCTAGAGTTGGCCCATAAATTTGGACCTAACCTTCTAGATTGTGAGACAATAATTTTCTATTTGCTAAAACCATCCACTTGTGGATGTTCCCTCCCACCCCCATGCCCGAGTACTAAATGATTGCCCACGATCACCCTCACTGAGTGAGGTTACAGACAAAATAGAGTAGGATAGGCACTAATGTAGTCCAACTTTTTCCATCTGCAGAAGTACCAGGGGTTAATTATTTTGCTCTGGTTCTACTGCTTAGAGAGCAGAACCAGGGCCACTTTTCTATGAGTATATATGTATCTATCTATATGTGTGTATGTGTAACTTTACTTTTAAAAATCTTATTTAAATAGTTTTATTGACATAGAATTCACATATACAATTTAATAGTTCATTCATATTAAGAAGAGTTATGTAATCATCACCATAATCAATTTCAGATTTTTTTCTTTCTCATACTTACTATTGATAACTCCCCATTTACCTAGGTAATGTCCCTCAATAATTGTTGATCCAGTTACTGTCACCATAGCTTTGCCTGTACTATATTTCATATACAGAAAATCATACATAACAAAGTCAAAAAAACAAAAATAAAGTTAACAATGGAAAAACAAAAAAAAAGGAAAGTCAAAAAAAAGAAGAGAAAAAATATTAAAAACTGAAAAACTTAAAAATGGGTCAAAAGGGAGATCAAATGATAAGGTGTTACATTTAATCCTAATTACATCTTCCATAATAAATTCTACAATATTTCCTGTCTAATAGTAAGACTATTCACACCACTCATGCAGGGTCAGCGAAGATCTCAGTAGACTAGGCCCACATGAGGACCTCAAGGATGGATTTTGGACTTCCACTGTCATCCAAAGCTTCTGTAGACAGTGTGAAGCTATCAGATCTTTCCTTATTCCAGATTTGCATGTTATTATTCCTAATTCTTGTATCACACAGGATGGTATGCTTCTTATATGTGGACTTATTTGATGCCTCACTTTCATGGCTGGGTGACGTTAACGTTACTTACCCCACATCATGAGAACAGGATCTGATATATTTAGATAGTAAAGTTTCTGAGAGAAAATGTGACTTAATTTATTGGTGTTCCCTTAGCATGAAGCCCAGTCCAATGACCACCTATTTATTAGTTTGATATTGACTAATCAATTGACATATTAATGTACATTTCTATCTAAAGAACTAAAAATGCACTTTAAAGGTGAAATAGATAAATTGGCACTTCATGATGCCCATATTCCCGGCCTGATTGCTGAAGACAAAAGTGTGCATGAGCAAATGTGGTGAAGAAAACTTATGGTGCCAGCTATCAAAAGATACAACATTTGGGGTCTTAAAGGCTTGAAGATAAACAAGTGGCTATCTAGCACAGAAGCAACAAAGGCCACGTGGAAGAAGCACACCAGCTTGTGTGACTACAAGGGGCCAAAAGGACCAGGAATCAGGCATCAAAGAACATAAAAACACCTCATTGTGTGCCCACCTTCCCTTTTGGGACCACTGAAGACAAATGTATACATAAGCAAATGTGGGGAAAAAAGCTGATGGTGTCCAGCTAACAAAAGATATAACATCTCTGATCTTAATGGTTGAAGATACACAAGCAACCATCTAACTGAGAAGGATCAAAGTCTACTTGAAGAACCACATCAGTCTGTGAGATCACGAGGTCTCGAAGGGATAAGATATCAGGCATCAAGGAACTAAAAATTTTATTAGTGGAAATGAGGAAGATTATAGGTTGGGGACCCAAAGACCATCTGTATGCAGCAGACTTTCCTTACAGAGGAGTTTCATGGAGGAGATAAACTAGTTAGGGTGTAGTATAGCAATGATGAAACATACAACTTTCCTCTAGTTCTTCTATGCTTCCTCCTCCCCACTCACATGATGCCAATTCCAATTTACAAATTTGGCTAGACCAGTGGATATACACTGGCACAGACAGGAGCCAGAAACATAGGGAACTCAGGACAGATGAAGCCTTCAGGACCAGTGATGAGAGCGGCAATACCTGGAGGTTGAAGGGAAGGTGGCGGTAGAAGGGGGGGACCAATTACAAAGATCTACATATAACCTCCTCCCTGATGGTATGGACAATGGGGAGGTGAGTGAAGGGAGACATAAGACAGTGTACGACATGAAAAAGTAATAATAATTTATAAATTATCTAGGATTTATGGGGGGTTGTGGGGAGGGAGGGGAAAAATGGGGAGCCAATGTCAAGGGCTTAGATAGAAAGCAAATGTCATGAGAATTATGAGAGCAGTGGATGTACAGATGTACTTGATACACAATGGACCTATGTATGAATTGTGATAAGAGTTGTATGAGCTCCCAATAAACTAATTTTTTTAAAAAAAATAGAAAATGCTGATTTAACATGAGAAAACAATCTGGTACAACTCCTAAGGATGAATAATTACATACCTCATGTGACCCAGCAATTCCAATATTAGGATTATATCTCCAATAGAATCACTTTCATATGTACAGCCGGACTAACATCAAGTGTACTGTGCATCACAGAATGAACTCATGGTCATCAGTGCTCATTCTTGGGACAGCTGATGACTATGATATAATATAATCCACATACATTAAAATGAACAAACTATTGTGACATAAAAATGTAGATGAACCTGAACAAGGGAATTGTGGCGGTCATGTATTCGTGATGTCAATTTAATGATAGGGATATAGGGGTAGAGTCTAGCCTGTTAACCTGGAGATAGCCAATGAGTACCCAATGAGGCCTCTGTGTAGGCATGGCTTTCTCCTTAGACTTATGGGAAATCTTGCAGTATTTCCTAATTGGAAAAGAGAAATTTGACTTTCTGTCTCTTGGAGTCGAACTACTGAGAAGACAAGATGACAGCATGCTGATTGATCCTGATTTCTGAGAATAGAGGAGGCGGAGGAGAAGTCACATGGACTTGCCCCGATGGAACCATACCTCTGGGGCCGGAGAAGCCACCGAGAGACGCCTGCCAGCAATGGGATGCTCTATCCCAGCTGGGTACACAGGAATCTTCATCCACTGGCCTGCGACTTCATGAGTTGGAAGGAGACATTAAAGACTGGTATTGGACATATGGGCTAATATCGGACTTATGACTTTGGACTGGACTTGGTTGGGATGCTTTCTCATTATTCCATTCCTTTTGTATATAAACCTTTCCCTTATATCCATATGCATGTCTATGAATAAGTACATTTAACTGCTCCAGATCTAAATATTGAAATAGAATGAACTATGGCCTTATTTTTATTGATAGCTTTTAGAAAAGTATAGGAAGAACTACACTTAATCTAAAATAGGAAAATGGTAAAAAAATTCCTAATTAACAATAACAATTGACTATATACTCCCAAAAGAACTTGCTGGAAGAGATAATATTTGTACCCATTTCAAAGAAAGGTGACCAAACACAATTCTCAAATTGCAGAACATCAAGTGTTGGTCCAGGTGACTAGAGAAACAAATTCATAGGAACTGACAGGTGTGTAAGATAGAACTTTCTATACAAATGCAGTTGAATATTAAGAAAACATCCCAGTCCAGTCCAGATCAAGTCCATAAGTCTGATATTAGGCTATAGAGTCCAGTAAAAATCTATAAAGTCCTTTTCAGACTCACAAAATTCATGTAATGACACAGAATGCAGGAAGATCACAAGTCAGTGGGTGCAAAGTCTCGCGGATCCAGTAGTGGTAGAAGGATCTCAGCACTGGCAGAGGTATCCACAAGACTCCTCCAGATCCCAGGGCACAAGGTCTATCAGCGTAGTGCCATGCATCTTGTCAGTAGAGCACCTCTCAGGAAGTGAGCAGAGAGAGAATGTGTCTCTCACTTCCAAAGAGGAATATCAGTTTCCAAAATCCTCAGGAGACGATCACATAGAGGCCACATTTGTTATATCTTGAATGACAGCCAGACTCCAACCCTTTACTCATAATCTTTTCAAATTGACACCATGATTATATAACTATCACAGACCACCCCGTGTCAATTTGACATTTCACATAACTTTTTAGCCATATATTACTTTCAAGCAAGCAATAATAGAATCCTATCTGTACCTAATAGATTAAAAATAATATGCATAGAATTCAAAAACATGCCACCCTCATTTAAACATAACATTCTATAAGTGAACAAAACAAAAATATTCTATGCTTAACAATTGTAATTAAGTAACACCTACACCTTGATCCTATAACCCTCCTTTGCCCACTTATGAAAGTTTGCAAGCCAACAACTTCATGCCATTATCCCCCTAATTTTGGGTACGCAATTTCTATACTGCCCACTTACATCAACTCAGTGCTCTGAGGAAAAAATCATATTCTTTGATGTGAAGAATCTTCACCCCAGTTGGAACCTTGTGAATTCCACATCCTTAAGCAAGGTCAAATCAGGATAGGTAATCTATGAAGTCTGCAGCAATATATACCAGTTCACGGGCTCAAATATCTTCTCTTCATCTTATGGGGTCCTGATCAAATCAATGTGGGCTGCCCCACATAGTCTCACCATGTCCATCAATCACCTTGTCTTTAGACTATGGCCCCATCACAAATACTCAACAACCCTAGCTCACTAGTCATGAACTTTAAACCGGTCAGCCTGCTTTCATCTTCTGTTCTAGTTCGTGTAAACTAGGTCCACAGGTGTCAGTGTATGGAATCATCCTGTCTCTTTATTGCTGTATTTCTCAATTTTCAATCAACAAGTGTATGCAGGTGGTCATCTAACAAGTGTTTTCAGCCCACAGGCTTCCTTAATGTTCAGTCTTAGAGAGGAGTTTTCTTCATGGTTCTAGATTATTTCCAGCTTCTAACAAAAAACCACCAGTTCAGAATTCAGATATTTAAAGAGTTTCTTTTTCCCCCTTCAATCTGCAATAATAGCCCCTTTAGCAAGACTCTTTGAATACAAACATCCTGAGTACTCCAAAGCACTAGGTAGGGGTTATCTTTTCAGTGTCTTCTTTGCATGTGCGTCTTCAAACCATCAAAAGATCAAATCTTAATGGCTCAAGACAAGTGGGCTTACAGGCTCTCTATTTTCATACTTCCCATAATAATTTCTATAAATCCTATATCAACAATAAGCAGAAGAAACAGTTAAGTTCCTTATTTAGTTTATCTTTATCCTTATCTTAACTATTCAATTTATATGAAATATGGGATTAAGCCTCTTGATCAAGCCAGAGCCAGGCTTCTTGTCCGTCATTTTGATGGTCAGCCATTTTCTCTAAGCAGTTTTGAGAAATCCAAGGGTTGATTTTTACCCCTGAGCTCAAAATATACATGAACAACATTCATTTTTGCCACTTCACACAGGGATAACCAAAAATTACAACTGAACAAAAATAATCATAATTTTAACTTCCCGTATTCTTTTCAGAAAACAGCCCAGTAAACTACATGGACATATCTGACTTCTGGCTAGACAAAGAAGAAACACTCCCAAGATGCAGAAGTAAAACAAACATCCATTCTCCACGTTTATGATTTGTTTCTCTAGTACCCCCACTACCAAGGTACTCTTCCTTCCCTGCATAAACATAAAAACTATATTTAACTGCTCTAGGCTTGAATGTTAAAAGAAAATGAATTATTACCTGATTTTTATCAATGGTTTTGGGGAAAGTACAGGAATAACTACATTCAATCTAAAGTAAGAAAATGGTAAATAAATCCCAATTAACAATAACAATTGACTAACATGTCCCCAAAAGAACTGGCTGAAATGTACCCATTCTAAAGAAAAGTGACCCAACAGAATGCTCAAATTATAGAATATCACTGATATCACTTGTAAGCAAATTTTTGCGATGATCATCCAACAATGGCTGCAGTAGTCCATTGACTTTCAGAGGTTCTGGCAGGATTCAGAAAGGGACTTGGAAAAGGAGATATCATTAATGATATCACACAAATCGTGACTGAAAGCACAGAATACCAGAAATATATTTACTTATGTTCAATGTGCTATGTGAATTGGACCATAAAAAACTGTGGATAGCCTTGAGATGAATGAAAATCATCAGAACACTTCATCGTGCTCATGCAGAACCTGTTCATGGCTCAAGAGACAGTTGTGTGACCAGAAGAAGTGAATATTGGGAAGGTTTAATATCAAGAAAGTACAAATCAGAATAATATTGTCTCCCCTTAATCTGTTTGCTGAGCAAATAAACAGAGAATCTGCATTATATGAAGAAAAATATAGCATTGGGATTGAGAGAAGCTCATTAACAATTTGTGATACACAGATGACACAATTTAGTTTGCTGAAAATGAGGATATCTTGAAGCACTTGCTGATGAAGATCAAAGATTGCAAACTTCAGTATGGATTGCTCAGTGTAAAATAAACTCCAGGCAAAAATCAAATCAAATCAAAACTTTTGCAACTGGACCAATATGTAATATCATGATAAATGGAGAAAAGGTTGAAATTGTCAAAGATTTTGGCTGAGTTGGATCCATAATCAATGCTCATGAAAGAAGCCACAGTCAAGTGATCAAAGGACTCATTGCATCTGGGTAAATCTGCCGCAGAAGACATCTTCACAGCATTGAAATGTAATCATGTTACTTTAAGGAGTGGGGTGCACTGAACCCAAGACATGGTATTTTTTATCACTTCATGTGCATCTGAAAGTTGAACATTGAGTAAGAAAGACCAAACAAGAATCAATGTGCTTGAATTATGATGCTGTATGAATTTTTGTGCTGGAGAAGAATATTGAAAGTATCATGAACTGATCTGTCTTGGAAGAAGTGCAGCCAGATTCTCCTTAGAGGAAAGGATGGTGAGACTCTGTCTCACATATTTTGAATATATACTTTGGACTAGAGGAGACTAGTCCCTGGATAGGGAACCATGCTTAATAAGGGGAGAGGCAATAAAAAGCAGAAGGTCCCTAACAAGATAGAGTGACACTGTGACTGCTGCAATGGGCTCAAAGGGATAATTGTGGCAATGGCACAGGGGACAGGCAGTCTTTCATTCTGTTGAGCCATGGGTTATTATGGGTTAAAACTGACTGTAGCACGCCTCCCCCAAATAACAAAAACCATGCACTGGTGAAAGCAATGTGTCACTCTCTGAAAGGTGGACGGTTTGAACCCACAAGCTGCTCTCCATTCTCTATGGGAACACAAAGTCTGATACTCTGCTGCTATAAAAATGATTGCATAAGAACCTTATGAGACATGGATACTTCATCCTAGATAGTTTTAATAGGTTCATTTTGAGTAGGAAACAACTCTATGGTACATGGCATGCACTATGATAAGAAAAAGAGATCTGTGATACATTCAATCTAGTTTCATCTTCAGTTGTAAACTCAAAACTCAGTGCCACTGAGTCATTTCTGATTCATGGTGATCCAATAAGACAGAGGCAAGAGCCCATCTAGGATTTTGAGGGTGTTAATCATTACAGGAACAGAACATCTTCTCTTTGCCCCTTGCATTGGCTGGTGGGTTAGAACTGCTGACCTTGCAGCTAGCACAATAATGTATAACACATTAAGCCATGAATGTGTCTTCTATTAGTAAAGGACCTAAATCTTGGAATAAATTTTTAAAAATGATAATAAGGTAATTGAAATTCAGATTCAATGATGTTTCAGACAAGCTACAAAAGATGGAATAGATTTGAGCCCGTTCCAAATTAATCTTTCAGCCTTGCTTCCTTCTCGCTTTCCTTAAATCTATTTATATAAAAGCTTAGAAAAGGAAAAATTCAAAACATGTGTACATCAGTAATCTATATGTATCACTTAGACATTTTCTATTAAATAATCAGTGTTCATTTATAGAACATTTTCAGTTCTCAGAGTAATTATTTTGTTCTATTTGGCATTGCTATAATGAAGGTAATGAATTTCATCTTCATTTTTGTGCTAGAGTTCCATTAAAACATTTACTAAAATGAGGGAATTTTTAAACCATGGAAACACAATTGCATTAATTATCCTTTCTCACCCTCAAATGTTTTATAATGAAACCAAATAATGAATACAATAATGAAGTGAAGGACAAGTTGGATTTGCATATTTTATAAACATGCTCAAGAGAGTCACTCTGCTGCTTCAGTTGAAATGGCAGTTAGGTTAATCATGTGTTTATAAGCGAGAGAGCCCAATTCCCTTGGGGTGGAGAGGGGTAGCCAGGAATGATGTTGAAATGATACACTCCATGTTCTTCTTGGCGTTTGTGTGCATGGGGGTGAGGAAAAGGAAGCACCACTTTCCAAAGAATCCTTGTGCTGGAAGAAGAGTGAACTGTGGAAATCGTTTTTTCATTGCCATCCACCATCAGTGCCGGTTTCCAAGGAGTCAGTTCCAACACGTGTCATCCTGCTTGTGGTGGAGCTGTGCTCTGTTTCACAGGGATACCAGTGGCTGGTTAGATTTTTTTTTTTTCAGAAGGAGATTGCCAGATCTTCAGTCTAAGTTGCCTTCAATTAGCATAGTCATGCCTAAAAAACTTCACTTAGCAATATTAACTATTTGCACCACCCAAGGACCCCAGGGAGCCCAAGTTG
The DNA here is from genome assembly GCA_004026705.1 of Nesogale talazaci. Lineage (NCBI taxonomy): Eukaryota > Metazoa > Chordata > Mammalia > Afrosoricida > Tenrecidae > Nesogale > Nesogale talazaci. The sequence goes on along the minus strand of PVJH01005300.1, from coordinate 27,242 downwards.
GACATACTTTTGTTTAATGTACTAAATGTAAATGGAGATAGGTAAAGAAAACTTTTCCAGAATTCACCTTATTAAATATTCTGGACTTGCTTCTTAAAACAAAGATTATTGTCTTTTTTAAGTGTCAGAACCCTGGGGTCTCATTGCACCTTTGCTATCTACCTAAATCAGTTTCAGGGAGGTCGACTACTCCCTGTGTTGGTCACCATCTGCTCTGCGTCGAAGATGCTACCTCTCAGGGTGGGATGTAATAGATGAACACTGTCCTTCCAGCCATAACTTCTAAGGTGATGTATGGTCAGTTCGAGTCTCTATGCCTATGTCTATAATTCCATTTTGGAAGGAGTCCTCTGTTATAAAAATGAACAGGATTAAGGGGGAGATATATTCTGATTCTCCACCTTACTACTCACCATGCTCACTGCCATCGAGTCATTTCAGAATCATAGAGAATCTTAACAGAGAATTTTTTAATATAGTCTGATGATAAACAGGGTCCACAACTCCATCAAAGTCATGTGTCTCTGTATGAGAGCAACCTTAAAAGCAGGGAGAGAAATCCTAGGAGCATAAAGAAGTGGGGCAACAAGTGGAGTAAGTTCCCCATCTCTGTCTGAAATAGCAGAGGCCAAGACAAAGGACACCAGAGGCTATGTCACAAACATCAAAGGACACAGCAAAAGATCCAGCCCAAGAACAGAGGAGCTGCACCAAGACCAACTGTGACCAGGCTGTGAAGCAGTAAGTAGTAGGCTGGCCTCCTTGTCCACAGAGACAGACTAAGGGACCGAAGAACTGAGAAACTGAAGTTTAAAGAGAGATTTGATTACCAGCTGATGTGTCGATAAGGACTGTATTCTTACTGTTCTCTGATTCTGGCTTTTGGTAACCTGTTAGCTTCCCTAATAAGCCCTCTTAATCATAAATATCTCTGTGAGCTCTATGTGGCCATTGAAGCAAATGATCAAACTCAGCACAGAAGCAGAGTGCCAGGGGAGGAATGAACGCTATCAGAATAGCTATAAAAAGAGAATGGAGGTCCATCTCACCCACTGTGCCAGCAAGGACCCACTCCTATTTCTTTCACGTACTGGCTTGACCACAGATTCATTTCTTAGTTTTGATGGCTTCTCACAATTAACATAGATAACAGGACCTTGAACTCATCAGAAGTTTGCATTGACTCAGTTTTGCAAATATTTAGTCTCAGGAAGTTAAGAAAGAAAGATCAGTTTAGTTCAGTAAGACCTGGGTCTCATTTAATCATTCCATTTTGATTTAAAGAGCTTTATATATTTTCCGATATCTTCAAGTGCAATATGGTACTTTTCTACATCTGCCAACCCAAAGCAGTCTTATGGGTGATTTTCAGCACCTCCCTGCTTTCATGAGTGGAACTTCTAATCAATGATAGAATCCTTTTCTGCTGAACTCTTTTTTTTTCCTGCATCACTTCTGCTGAGCTCTTATGGAAGAATTCTTCCCAACAAAGTGTTTTGGGAAGCATGATCAGTTGATGATTTATTGAAATCAATTTATTTCTTAAGATAAAACTATATGACACCACAGGATTAAATAACAGGTGATTTAAAGTACAAAAAATTGAAAAAATTTAATTTAAGAGTTTAACAAATGAAATCATCTAGAATGACTATAAAGAAGGTTCAACAATCTTTGGTTGAGATAGTGATTTTGTGTTTTTCTTTCAATTATGTGCACTCATGAATACATGAAAAAGCTTCCTATAAATGATAAGCGAAAGCCTAATGGGACATAGGAAGGCAATATGCCATGGTGGTGTATCATGTCATTGTTGAGCTGCTAACTTCAAGATCAACAGTTCAAAACCATGAGAGAAAAAATGAGGCTTTCTACTCCGTGAAGGGTTACAGTCTTAGAATCCCACAGGGGCAATTCTACTCCATACTATAGAGTGCCAGGAATTGTAATCAACCGCATGCAGCTGTTAGATATTATATTTAGAGAAGTTGAACAGGAAATACTGCACAGTTTAAGAGAATCAATTGATTGATGATATCTAATAAAAGAAACTTTTAATTTAACATGACATTGTACAAAATTAATAATAAAAAGAACATGATTCTTTTCCCAATTCAAATTTTTTGGGAGGGCATCACTGCCCTCTGGTGGTTGTGGGAGCTACCCAGACCTGCTCCTGGAGAGCCGCTGCTGGATTTGAACCGCCAAACCTGTGGGCCGCAGTCCCGCACTCAACCACTACACCACCAGGGCTCAGGCCCCAATTCAAATTTTCCAATTAAAAAAAGTTCCTAAATTCCATTATAATATTCACTTTAATCATTATTTCCGCATGTCAGCTCTGGTGACTGGTGATATGGTTACTCATTACAAGTTATATAGTTACAAGGTCTGAAGTTTAAACTACCTGATGCTCCATGAGAGAAAGACAAGGCTTTTTACACTCTGTGGTATTTACATACTCTGCTGTCAATTTGAGACTTCCAAGTCAAGGGACGGAGTTTAGCCGGTCAATCAGGTTGCAACTTGATGACCTCAATTGGAGGCACTAAGGATACAAACAGCTCACTGGAGATGGGACACATATTCACTCCCTTTGAGACATTACTGACCATGAGTCTGATGCAGCTAGTCCTGGAGCTGATGGAGCCTTGTGGATACCCTGCGAGTCCTGAGATGCTCTCACCACCACAGGATCCACAATGCATTTGGTGTCACTGCAGACATTGCATGAGTCTGAAGAGGAATTTTTAGATTGGTATCAGACATATGGGTTAATATCAGACTTATGAACTTGATCAGGACTGGACTGGGATGTTTTCTCAATATTCAATTTCTCTTGTACTTAAAGCTCTTTCTCATATTCATATGAATGACTATGATTTTGTTTCTCTAGTCTAGCCGGGCTAACACATTCTCTCATATAATCTCAGAAACCCACAGGGGCAATTGTACCCACTCTTAAAGGATCAGCATATGTTAGAATCAGCTCAATGGTCATGAGTTTGCTTTTTAGTTTATATGTCACCTTACTTTTTTACTGAAAAAGAAAATAGTGAAACCAAAATTCTTAGACCCCCATAGTGGAGAATATTGAGGCTGCATAGCTTTTGCAATATTTCTTATGATTCAGATGCCAGTGAAAAAGAGTAAAGAAAATCTAAAATTTTTAAGTGGGTTAAAGTTTTTTTAACTGAATGTAACACTTTTACTGAATTCATTTAAACTAATTTTGCCAACTCAGATGCTCATAGTCCTGAATCCAATTATTCCACTGACCTGTCTGCTTTTTACAACTTCCAACAATATAGAAGGTTTTCATAGAAAAAGAAGATATTTCATGGGAACACAGAAATTGGAGAAGAAGGTAGGAAGTGAATAAGTCATTCCTTGATGGATATAGCTCTGGTGGTTTCACCTTTTATAATTACAGAAAATTCAGCCAACAACTCAGTTTAAATTTTTTTTAATTGCTTGTCAGTTTTTAAACTACAACTGGCAAAGTTAATTTGCACTTAAGTTAGAAAAATATTAGAAATAGAAGGCTAATAAATGTGATAATAGTCACTATCAGTATATTTGGTGTAATGTCATCAGTCACCATGTAAAGACATAAACAATGTTGAAGAATAAACATTTCCCCAGATAACTTTAGACTATGGACACACCACTACTCTTAGATATAGTGAACAGAAGAATTCTACTTTTGCTTCAAATACACTGTTCTTAATTCTGTTTCATAGAGAAATATATCAAAAGGACAAATTTGATTGCCTATCCATCTCATAAAAACTCACCACCATAGAGGCGGTTCCTACTTGTTCCTGGTAGTGTTGTGTGTCACAGGTTGGTTAACAAAGATTGGCAGTCTCAGAAACTAACACAGGCTATCTCACATAGTTGTCATGGGTTGGAATCAACTATGGTAGTGAGGTATCTCATAAAAAAATGCAGTCTTTAACTTTAAAATTTTTTCATTGCTATCATGTTGAATTTCTCTTTTCTCAGAGATGTGTTCACTAAAAACTGGGTAGTTGGGACCCACCAGCTACCCTGTGGAAAGAGCTCATGATTTGCTTCTGAAAATATTTACAACCTTAGAAACCCATAGGACAGGTCCATTCTGACATAAAGGGTCCTTATGAGACAAATATGTCTTGGAAGACGTAAAGTCAGTGTATTCGTTAGAAGCAAGGATGGTGGGCCTTATTCTCAAATACTGTGGATATGTTATTAGAGTCCAGTCTCTGGAAAAGGACATAATGCTTGGTAAAGCAGAGCGACAGTGAAAAAGTGGAAGACCCTCAAGAAGATATCCTGACACAGTACCTACAACAACAGGCAAACTTGACCAACCCCTATTTTAGAGTGCTAGACTTTTACAATCAAAATTAACTGTTAACTGCTCACAGAGGGATCACATGACCTAGTCAGGATTTCCCCCAACTTCTCTTATCCAGACACAATAAAAAAAGAGAAAGTACACATAGTATGTGTCTCTACACCCAGGTTTTTGGTAGAATTTACAAAGAGTGTGGTTAGAAGAGCCATATTCAATAATTTACAACATATAAAGAAGATAATTAAATGAAAATTTTATGTGCAAATTAAAGGAAGTAATAATATACTTAAATTATATAAACACAAAGTCATTTAAATATTTTGTTTGCTTTTGACAATATTCTATAATTTTTGGACCATAATAAAATGATTTTATTAAATTATAAATTAGAAAATGTTTCTTTACAGTTAAATATATTGATGTGGGTGGACTAAAGTTTTTAGAACCTTCATGTGTTGGAGGAGCATGCTTCAAGATGGGAAGAAACACTTGACACATCCATTAATAATCTGATCAAGAAATGCATGAAGTATGAATCTACTCTGTGAATTGATAATAGATAGCAGTGAGTTTGGTGTGTTTTTTTTCCAAACTTGTACTTTAAGTTCCAGCATTGGACAAGAAGAATAATTAAAAAAATTAAAATTAGAAAGCAAAACTATACTTGCATATGACATTGTCCCATATACGGAGAGTATAAAAGAAAGCATTAAATTTTTGATACATATGATAAAAGTATAATATCCCCAGAAAAGAATGAACTACTACAACTTAATAGCAAAAATACAAAGAGCACCATCAAAGGACTTGGCTAAGTATTTCACCAAAGATAATATATAAATGGCCAGTAAGTAGATGGAAAAAACTGAGCAAAAAGATAATAAAATAATTCAACCATATAAGCAGGTACAAGATTAACACACACAAAAAACCCAGTTGTGTTGCTGAGCATCAGCAGTGAACAATTTTTAAAAGAAATGATAAAATAACCACATTTATCATATTGTTAGTTGCTATAAAATTGAGTTGACCCATGGTAATGCTATGAATATTTAAGAATATGATGACACTTATAAATAAATTTATCTAGGATAGTAAACTATTTGTATACTGCGAACCTTAAAATATCACTGAAATTAAAGAACACCTGAATAATTAGAAAGATATTACATATTCATATATTGGAAATTTTGATATCGTTAAATGTCAAAATTACCCCAAATTATCTTCAGACTAAAAGCAATATCTGTAGAAATTATAGCAACCTTTCTTGCAGAAATAGATAAGTCAACCTTCCAATTTACATAGAACTGCAAGGAGTCCAAAATATTTCAAAATATCTTGAAAAAATAAGAACAAATTTGGAAAACTCATACTCCCCAACTAATAACTGATTACAAAGCTACAGCAGTTAAAAACAGTGGTCATTTACAACCTTAGAAATTCTATATAAATCACTCTAGGTTGAAATTGACTCAATGGTAGTGTATAGGGGATTTTAGATTTTGATATATATAATAATGTTGTAACATTACAAGACTATTAAGAGCTAATATAACTTAACAGCAAAAAGACAAAGAACCCAAATGATAAACGGGCAAAGGACTTGAATAGATCAGAGACATAGTTTCTAGCATTATGGCAACACACAAGCCACCAGAGTATGCAAATTAATAGACAAATAGTTTGGGCTTCTGATTAGGCTGATATAAGAGTTTTGACAATGGCTACCTGTGATGATAGTTCAACAGGATGAAAGTAATCACCGCTATGAATTATACTGTTCAAAAACTGTTAAATTGCAAATTTTTTGCTATAAAGATGCGAAAATTTACCCTAATAAAATAAAAATAACATCTTACAAAATTATACACATATCATAAAGCTGAGGGAAAAAGGAATTTGTTTGTGTCAGTTCAATTTAGTTGTAATGAAAAGGGAGCAATTGTATTAGCTTCATTAAATGGCTTATTGTTTTATTAGACTACCAGTTCATGTACCTCTTCAAAAAATTTTGGTTTTCAAGAACATAAACTAAAATAATTATTTTACTAACAGCTGACAGATGAGTATAGTAATAGGTCTTAAGTCAACTTGGTTTGGCTGAAGTTCTCAGCAGTTTGGCACTAATCTCCCATTATGGAGTCTAGCACATCAAATATTTGACTTGTTGATTTAAAGCAGATAAGGTGCAAATGAGTACAGTGTGCTTTTAGTTGTATGCACATTAATTGTATTGTGTTAGGCATATATGAGTCTATTTGAAGCACACATGAGACATATATGAGTTTCTTTACTGGGAGATTTTGTGTGGTTGAAGGACGTATGTCTGGTTGAAGTTGACCAAGGGTAGACTGTAATAGTTAGATTTCGTGTTCTGAGATGGGATCTAAAATAGTGTAAATAACTCTTTGAGAAGTCAGTAAATGTACTGTAAGGTGGCCATTTGATTAGGTTGCAGGCTTGATGTAATTGGAAGAAGGCCTCCTTGCTGGTGGCTTGATCTTTTAAAAGCAGACTCCATGGGAAAGTTTGTTCCTTAGGTTAGAAATGAATAATGTATTTGGTTTGTCTACCTCCTGCAACTGCCTACCAGTCCCAGTTGCTATCAGTGACTGCCAACCTTGGTGGATTTGACTCTGCATCCTTCAGTCTACAGGATTCCTGTTCCATCCTCCTGCTTCCTCCTTATCAGTCACCACAGCCACCTGAACCACGAGAAGTCTCCAGCTTAACAGTGGACTTGCAGACTTGAAGTGGATTGCATGTACCTGCTTCCACAACTGTATGAGCCTTTTCTTAATATAAATGTCTTTCTATATAATATAGTTGTGTCACTGGTTTGCTTCTATGATATACCCAGCCTAACACAATTATGTTTAACATTTCTGAGTATTAGCATGTTCTTAAAAATTTTACTTTTTGCTCCCATTTAAATATTAACTTGACTGAGTAGAAGATTTTAGGTTCAAAATCCATGTTCCCCAGAGTTTGAAACTTTGCTTTAAATAATATCTCTCAGTAAGTCTTCCACAAATCTGATGCCCTTTCCTGTCTTTTAATTCATTTTTTTGGTAAACACTTCTCTCATTATCTGTGATGTTCTGAAAATTTGCCATTTCCTGTTAAGATTTACTCATTCACTTATAAATATTTATTGAGTCCAGATATAGTTTTTTAGTTAGGAAATGTATCAGTGTATTCTACAGGCAAATATGTATGTCTTTTAATATTTAATCTTTGGGACATTTGCTAAGCTCTTTTAACTAGTGCTGTGTTTTGTTCCAAAAATGTTTCATAAATAACTTGTTATTGTTTATTCAATTTTGTTCTACATGCTTAGAGTACTTAGAAGACAAGAAGATTGTAAATTATGAACACATCTTTTATATAACACAATTTTTTCTCATCGTTACTATTTCTGTTTTATATTATATGCTGGAAAAAATCTCAGTTTGTTCATTCACTTGTCCATTGCATCTGTTCTGCCATCTACTAACTAATGAGATTTTTATATTTATAGCATATTGAGTTTCCCTCTACTATAAAGGACAAAACCATATATTTTTAGTTACCAAGATGTTTATTTTTCTATAATAGCTTTCTTTTTAATAAATGCTATCCCAGGGCTGAGCCCTGGTGACATAGTGGTTGTGCGCGGGACTTCAGCCCACTGGGTTGGAGGTTTAAATCCAGCAGCAAGGTTGGGCCTCCTACTCCCACCACCAGAGGGCAGTGATGCCCCCAAAACAAAAGAAAAACAAAATAATAATAATAGATGCTATCCCTTTTCTTTAATACTAATTGTGAACATGTTAACTTAGTTGCACAATCAATTTTTTCATGTTTTAAGTGTTCCATGTTTCAATTTAACAATTCTTTCTGAATGAAATGTTTCTTCATGTAGTTCTTGGTTATCTGATCATCTTTGTGTTCTGAATCACTGGCTGGCTATTTGGAATGTCTGTTCCTTTCTTATATAGTTACCTTAGGTGCTTGTGGGGAAAAAAGTATGTTGCAAGGCAGGATAGATTTTAGCTAGGCATTTGTTTCTTGACTTCATGACCACTCAGGAAGTCACTTGTCACCTGAGGGACTAATTCTCCTAATCTCAGAGTCTATACTCAATAGTTGATCTTGATGAAAAACTTTTCTCTCTATCATAGGGGAAACTGACAGAGTTCTATTGTTTAGAAAGCAATTGCACTATTCCTGGTGCAGTATTCCAGAGGACTCATTCCCTTTTGCATTCAATAACTTTGAACTCCCTGAGAGCGAGGAATAATATCCACATCTGCAGTGGTCTTCTATTACTTTCTTTTATGCTGTGTTTTCTCTACCCTATCATTCTGCATGAATCAAATCCATCTGCTTTATTTATCTCCATCTGCTTTCTTATTTCATGAATTGTTTTATTACATAATTATGACTCATTATTTTATAAATCCACTTCCACCTATTTTAAGAGATTTCAGTAATATGCATGCATGTGTTCTGTCAATCATCTTTACCCAACTACTTTCCTTTCACACTCCATGACAAAAATGTATCTTGAAAATTTTTTTTAAAGAAGGGTTACTTTTACCTAGAATATAAAAGACAAAAAAATTAACAAATTTCATAAAATAGTGAAAAAAGAAGCCTAGTAAGTTTTATTTTGTATTATCCTCTGCTTGTAACTCAACTAGTGTCTCTCAACTACAAGTTCACTCTTTATTTCATATGTTAAGATTCTGGGGCTGAAATTCTGCCAACCGGTTTTCCTTTTCCAGCTAGATTTCTATCAGGCTCTTCTAGTTCAGGGTGCCAGGGAGAGATTGGAAGGTTAGAGGAGAATAAAAAAAGAGATGTGTTCCCTCTGTTTTGTCTTCTGTTCCTGTCAACATCACACAATACTGCTTCACCCCACCGAATAGTTGATCTAGTAGAAACTAGTAGACCCAGTAGCATAGATAGATCTATTTTTTTCTAACATTCAGAATTGACACCATGTTACCCCTTTAGAGACCATAACATTGTCAGGTGGTGGCCCTCTTCAAATGCTTAGGTCTTGACCCCCTGTGGCTGGCTCCTGTGTGGCATTCCCGAGGTATCGATATAACCCTCATAATTTCAGAAGTTAACTCAAAATGGCTTTGAAAGGGTAAATGAAGGACAAATGAAACATTTTCCCCTGAAAATATGCTCTTGCTGTATGCTTTGGAAGTTTTCGTCCCCGTCAAATAATCACAACTAGTTTCTTTTATCCAGACTGAGAAAATAATAATATTAGACAGTGAATGCGTTCAATTGAAATTTCAATTGGAGTTATATTTCATAAACTCTTGATTGAAGTTTTACACTACCTTTTAAACATATCACACACACAAAAGCAACAGATGCTAATAACTGTTGGTCATCAGAAAGATGCAAGTCCTGGTTTTAAAAAAAAGATGCAAGTCCTATAAACAAATGGGACCTCAATGTAGGTTATGACCTCAAAGTAGGTGTTCTTCCTACTTCCCTAAATTATTTAATGTCTTCTTCTCAACATACAGTCCCCTTGATTGCTCATTCTCAGCAAGTAGCCACACCATCATTTTTAGTTGTAGAAATATCAATAATCACAATCATAATAATAGCACAAAACCTCGTCTTCTATGGCAGGGAATACCGAGCAAATGCATATTTTGAGAATTGAGTCAGTTGATGCAACACAGATCTGACTTTTACTTAGTCTTCCTTCAACGTGGCTGCCATGAGAATATGGGAAAGAAACCACACCTTCCTAAGGTGCCCAGAAAAGGAAGCGAAGGATAACTGTCTGTTAGCATTAGTTACCTACATGGGCCGTGTAAGTGGATAAAAGGCAGAAGGATAACGGAGTTCCCCTGCCTCTGAGCAGGCAATGATGAGAGAGCTGCGCTGGCAGTGCCAGACCAGAGTTGAGCTCTCTCTGGGGAAACCCTGGCAACCCTGCAGCCTGGAGGCAGAACGTGCTCACAGGCTGAGTCACCTGAGTCAAGACGATGCTGTCTGCTTGATGTGAAAATAGGGGACCATGACAGAGAACGTCATTAAGGACACGGTCTTTAAACTAAGAACCACTTTCTCTATTTTTTTTCACACAAATCCAAGAAGTAAAATTTAACCCCAGGTTCATTCACTGGAGGACCTAAAAGTGAACTCAGCCAGAAAACCTGCCTCCAGAAATTATTCTTTGAGGCACACCATAAAGTCTTTAAAATGCAGACCTTGTATAACCTGCTTTGGATTATGGCTTCATTTTTATCACTGTCCTCAGGAAAAACAAATGGAGAGTATGACTTTCCATGGTGGAATTATGCTGAACTCATGAATTAATTTGGATAGAATGACATTCTCATTTGAGAATATATTGTATCTCACAATTATTCAAATCAATTTAATCTCAAATCCACTTATCTATTAGGCTGGAGGCAACTCAATTTGTCATTATTGAGCATTGTCATTCCTCTCCGTGCCTGGTGACTGCTGGGATTAGAATGCATTCAGGACTCCAGAAGCAAATGCTTGCTCCTACCATCTGAGGTCATACGCTCTGATAATTAGCCCTTGTGCTGCAGAGTGGCCGTAAAGACAGGCATCTGGATGATCTCTTCTGGAGCAGCAGTTCTACATTTTAACCATGCCATAAAAGCGGTTTTGTTTGTTTTTTTTGAGGTTGTTTTTGATGTCGTGTGAAAACCCAGATGGAATCATGGGTAGTACTCTGGACTGCTAAGCACAAGGTTTCCAGTTCGAGTCCACAGGTTTCTCTGGAAGAGAGATGAGGCTGTCCACTCCTGTAAAGATTTATAGCCTCAGAACTCAACCAGGCAGTTTTCTCTTCAGTCGTGTCCCTATGAGATGGAATCAACTCCACAGCAATGGGTTTGCTCCTAGCAGCCCTGCTATATTGTGCTTAGATGTACCACAGACTCTGGATGAGATCCCTCCTCTAAGATTTTCTCTGCTCTCTCTTATCTACTCCATGTCTTGCTGTTGGTATTTTACTCAAAGTGCAAATTCTATAACCTAGTTTCTTTGCATGGTCTCTTTTCTAGAGCCGAACATTTTGAAAGAGAATTTAGGAGTCCTTAAAACCGATTTTTGCTTTGTGCATTACATCTATTTCCACCGAAGAAATCATATTCATTGTAAGAAATTAATTGTAAGAAAAACAGAGAAAAACTCATTGCCATAGACTCTATTCTGCCTGATCCCTACAACCCTGCAGGACAGGATAGAACTGCCCTTGTGAGTTTCCACGGTGAACTCTTTATGGGAGCAGAAAGCCTTGTCTTTCTTCTGTGAAGTGGCTGCTAACTTTTAACTGCGGGCTGTGTGTTTAGCAACCCAACACATTACAATTAATCCACAAGGACTCATCATAAGAAATGAAAGTAGGAAGGAAACCATATATAATAATGTGACCAGAACTGGTCACATTCATTCTCTAGTTTTAAGATCAACTTGCTGGTGATTAACAGGGTGTGTATTACAGACTCTGAATTTATTCTAAAAGACAAGTTGTTTAAGGTAAAATGAAATGAAAACATATTTTTGATACCTACTTTTAGAAAATAGGCTGTGTACCAGCAAAAACTATTTCAAAACTTAAACAAGATTATATTCATTCATATTTTTAAGTGCGTTCATGAAGCTAACACCTTTCTTAGCACTGGGGGAAGCTTCTTGAAGTGACAAATGGAAGTTACTTGCTACTGCTACTTTTATCTCTCAAAATATAAAAATTCCACATTTATCTTCTGGGTTTGGTATGTGTAATGGTGATGAACAAGAAGAAAAATGAAACTATTGGTTGAAAAAGCAAAGGTTAACCAAAAAGTACTTTAAACCATAGACAAGTTCAGTTGAAGAACATTAACCCGATCAAATATTAATTTAAGAACAATTAAAGCACTGTTTTACATCACAAATGAACACAGATAGATTGCTACTATTTTTACTCACCGCTACCACTTATATCCCACTCCATTCCTTGGATTTCCTTTCTTCTTGCTGGTGTGCATATTTTTGTAGTTTCCTCAGAAAGAATCTGCAAGAGGTAAACTATTTTAGTCTTTGTGCAAAACTTTCTTTTTTAATCCTCATTTTCAAATGATATTTTAATGATATATACAGATTGTGGGTTCTTTGTTCTTTATATTAAATGATTTTATGTCACTGTCTTTTAGGTGGTAAGGGTGCTACAGGAAAGGAAAATCAACTGTTAGCTTGATTACTGCTACATTGTTGGTAACCTATGAGTTTAAAATTGGATTCTGTGTTAGTCCAGGTAAACTAGAGAAACAAATTCATAAAAACACATATGTATATAAAGGAGAGGTTTACATACTAAGAGGAATGGAACATTGAGAAAGCATCCCAGCCCAGTCCAGTCCAAGCCCAGAAGTCTGATATTTACCCATATGTCCTATACCAATCCATAAGTCCTCTTCAGACTCACGAAGCACATGTAATGATGCCAGGACAATCACAGGCCAGTGGGAGCAGAGTCTTGTGCATCCAGTAGTGATAGAAGCATCTCAGCGCTGACAGGAGTCAGAGGTCTGGATTTATTGGGGTAGTCCCATGTGGCTTCTCCGGGATGACTCACAGGGCCTCAGCCTATGTCATATCAGTAGAGTGTCTCCCAAAGACTAAGTCGTAAACCTCTCAACGCCAAGGGGGAAATACTGGCCAGATTTCCCAGAATTCTCAGGAGAAAGCCATGTCCACAGAGAGGTTTCATTGACTATCTCCAGATTAACAGGTTAGACTCTACCCTATACTCCCAACCATGAAATTGACACAAGAGTACATGACAGCCACAGATTCTATATTACTTTTCTTTCTGAGAGTCGAGGATAATGAAAGCTTTCTCTATATAAAGGTGCTTTTTGGGGGGCATCACTACCCTCTGGTGGTCGTGGGCCCTACCCAGCCCTGCTACTGAGAGCCGCCGCTTGATTTGAACCGCCAAGCCCGCGGACTGCAGTCCCACACTCAACCACTTACGCCACCAGTGCTCTCTATATTACTTTTCATGCAGAGCCGCACCATGTACAATGGTGCAGTTCTTATCCTACCCAAAGGCTAAGGAAGCGAGTGGTGACAGAAGAACAGGCCAGGGGCCACTCCCCGAAATCGCTGAAGTTAAAGGATATCATCTGCCAGAGGATCCCAATTTCTATTCACCCAAGTGTCATATATGGCAATAGTGTTATTAAATTACACTATAATGTGTTTATGTTTGAATTTGTGTTTATTTCCCTTATCACTTGAGTGACAAGTGTTTTGAGTACACACCTTTCTTCAATCCACCAGATTAATTCTCTATCTTAGAAAGTTGCCTTTTTCCCATTGTATTTTTTTTATTGAAACACATCAGAATTTTTCAGTTCATCTTAAAACGTAGTCTGTCTTCCCTCTCACCTTATTTATTCATTTGTTTACTTGTTGACTCTTTTTCTGGATCACCCACCCTTTTAATTATCTTTTTAGCTATGCACACGCTCACACAAGTCACACTCTTATTGAGTTGATTTTGACTACAGTGACCCTACCCAGAGTTCCTGAGGCTGTAAATCTTCAAAGGAGCAGATAGGTTCATCCTCTCTCTGTGCAGTGGCTGATGAGCTTGGACCACACGCCTTGCAGGTAGCATCAAATAATGCCTTGCACATTGTAATTCTATGATTTCTAGTTAGTTCATTTTCTATCTTATCCAGTTCTTGAGTTACACCTGACCATATTTTGTGATTCTTATAGAATTGTATGAATGTTGTTAGTTCTTTTATCTTAGAACATTTCAAAGGTATTTCATAAAACTATATTTCAAAAGATTGCTTTAATATTTGAATTTTGGGGAAAATATCTCATTTGCTTACTGAGTATATTGGCTATGTTTCATGACGATTTGTTTTCTTTTTCCAGGATAAAATTTTTCTCCGCCCTGCTGTGCCATCTATTTTTGTAAGACCCATGATTTAAGAATTGTTTTTATATGTTGAGAAGTTGTAAAAAGAAGAAGAAGAATTTGCATAAGGAACCATACATGGTGTGTCAGTTAGGCTACTTTAGAGAAGCAAATTCACAAACATGCCTATGTATATAAGCGACAAGTTTATATACAAGAGAAAATGAACAAAGAGAAAAATATCCCAGCCCAATGCAGTCCAAAGTCATAAGTCCGATATTAGCCCATATGTCCGATACCCTTCTATAAAATCTTCAGATTCATGAAACACATGCAATGATCCTGAATGCATATGAATACAAGCCAGATGGGTAGAATGCCTTTGGATTCAGTGGCGTTGTAAACATCTCAGCGCTGGCAGGGGTATCCAAGTAGCTCCTCTGGCTTCAGAGTTCTGTTTCCATTAGGTCCATGTGACTTCTCCTTGGGGGTGTTTCACAGCCTTGTATCTTGTGTCTTGTCAGTCAGTATAGCATCTCCAAGAGAGTGTTGTCAATAGAAACTCTCCAGGGAAGTGAACTGAGAGAGAGAGTGTCTCTGCCTCCAAGAAAGAATGACCACATTTCCCAGAATTGTCAGGAGATGGCCAGGCCCACATAGAGGTCTCATTGGCTATCTCCAGATTGACAGGTTAGATTTTACCCCTACATTCTTAATCCTCAAATTGACACCAGATTAGTTGATGCCACATGTAGCATTCTAAGACCTAAAATACTTACCATTTCATTTTTCACATAAAATATTTGCTGCTCCCAGACATAGTCTATCTATGGATGTGTTCCTCATGATTTTGTACTTCTGAGACTGAGATGAAGTTATGAAATTTAACTCAGATTATCATATGGTCATAAAACTATATTTTGAGATAACCTGTCCAAGGAAGTCTATATATAATAGTTTCAGGGATAACCTCCCAAACTAAGTCTCTCCAGAGTATTAATAACTGGGTCAATTGCATTAGCATCCACACCTGTAGAGTTCTATGTTAGTGCTCTACTAATTTCTTTTTTAGACAATTTATATGTAATTAAATGGATGCAGTCTCCTCTTTCAAAGAAAAATATTATGGAAAAGCTACTTTGTGTTACTGTGTTTCAATAATATAGTAATTTTGAGTTGTTTTTCCTTTCTTTGCATAGTAGCAGTGGGCTGATGAGAGAAATGAAGTTATTGACTAAAAACTTGAGTCCCTAAATCCAAAATATTGGAGAACTGTAGACAGAGAGAAGAATCTCAGTAGAAGTAAATTCACCTGACCAAAATTTATGTTCTTTTCATTAAAATAATGGAATTTCACATTAGAATGTAAAGAACCAAATATTAATTGGACCTTATAATCAGCTAAATTGATATTAAAATGAGTCTTTTTTAGATGATGAACTCCTAGAACTTACTTATTAATTTTATCCTATATACTAAGAAATGCCAAAGTTTGAGCCTAAAAAGAAGTGTTCAAAGGCAAATTTACATTCACTTTGCTAGCTCAACAGTGTAAATAGCCTCTCAAATTACTTTAGAGCAAGCTTCCAAACAATGTGAAGTTGAAGATGAGTTTCAGTTGGTGATGAAAGAAAAATACACCTTCCCCCTCCTGCCTCTTCTCTGAGACAGAAGGTCCTGGGACTTATGAAAAAAAACAAGGTTGAAGGTTTCTTGATATAACTGAATTATTGATTTATATGAGCTATGGATTATGTGCCAATAAAATAGATGAAGAAAAAAGGAGGGAGGGAAGAAGGAGCGAGGGAGGACAGAAAGAAAGAAAATATTTTCCGGGTTGGAGAGCATTTCAAAGAGGTAATATAAACAGAAGCCTGGCTTGTAAGGTAGTTTTGTGTCTTCGGTTCTAAGTGAATCTATTGACTTAACCATAGTCACTATGCTAGACTATTTTTCAAAGCTGGAGACAAGCATAATCTTTTCCTACTCCAAGGTGTTAGCTCATAATCAAGGTGAAAGGGCTTTATATTACTGAGCATAAGGACTGCGTATTACAATGAAGAAAAGTAACTTTCCTTTTCTATTCCTTATCTAATCATCAGTTTCTTTCTCCGAGTTGAATATAAAATACATTTTCCACTTTAAAATCACTCTTTAGAAATTTTTTTCTTATTCATTGTGGCAGTGAAGATAAAAAGGGATTAGAGTTTCTATCCTGGCTCTCAAATCCGGGCCATAGCTGACAAGTCTATATTCTAATATGAATAAAATCTTAAATGATTTGTATCTTGCTGGTTCCCTATATAATACAAAGATAAACTTTGAATTAAATCTGTTTGAAAATGGAAATATTTAATCAAGTCCATCCAAGCTATGCTCTTGACAAACTCAAAAGAAAATCATTTCATCACCAAACCAATGAATTTCTCCCCTCTCTCACCATTTTGGTAATGACATAATGATAAGCATATCTTTCCCTTACTGTGGTTCCAAATTAAATATATGGAACCATATTATTCATTTGGAGTCATTATGATCATTTGTTTTCTGCTCCCCAAATCATGGGACTGGAATATAAAGAACTATTTAATTTGTCTCTTCTCAGAGACAGAATATCTCTGAAATATTCCTTATGGTTAGCACTTTCATTGCTTTAATTTTTCTCCTTCAGAGAAAGTTGCTTTGAAGCATGTATTGGAAGGCTGAGATATATTCAGGCTACTGATTTATTTTTTCCAAATTACAATAGCTGATTTCTACATTTTTTCTTTTTACATTTTAATTATTTCAATTTTTGAAAACTTAGTATGTAACCCACATAACAAAACACTTGTCTTCAATAACAAAATAATGAAAAGCAAAGGGAATATCTTATGTTTGCTCCTTTTTATTATGCAACATCATTAGAATGTGTGGATTATAAAAAATGATGGATAAACTTGAGAAGAATGGCAATTCCAAAACACTTCATTGTGTGTCTGCCACAATTATTCATTGATCAAGAGTAAGCTGTAAAAAAGGAACCAAGGAATACTACGTGGTTTAAAATCAGGAAAGGTATGCATCAGAACTGTATACGTTCACCGTACTTATTCAATCTGTTTGCTGAGCAAATAATTATAGAAATTGACTTGCATAAAAAGAACGTAGTATAAGGATTGGAGGAAGACTTAGTAACCTGAAATATGCAGTTGACACAACCTTGCTTTATTGAAAGATGAGGACTTGAAGCACTTGCTGATGAAGATCAAGGATTGAAGCCTCCAATATGGATTGAAACTCAATGTCAGGAAGACCAAAATCCTCACAAGGGAACCAATTGATAACATCAAGATAAATGGAGAAAAGTTTTATATTGTCAAGGATTTTGTCCTACCTTGATCTGCAATTAATACTTGTGGAAGAAGAAACCAAGAGATCACAAGACAAGTTGTACTGGGTCAATTCAGTAAACAAGAACTCTTTAGAGTATGGTAGAACAAGGGCATTACTTTGAAGACTAAGGTGTGTCTGACTCCTGCCATGGTATTTTCAATAGCCTCTTATGACAGGAAAATTAGGATATGGAAAAAGGAGTACCATAGAAGAATTGACATGTTGAATTGTTCTGGCAAAAATATTGAAAATACCCTGGGCTGCTAAAAGGTAAAAGTGATGTGTCTTGGAGGAAACGTGTCTAGAGTGCTTAGAGCTAAGGATAGCAAGACTTCATCTTACATATTTTAGACATATTGTCAAAAGAGACCAGTGCCTTGAGAAGGTAAAGTATAGGGGCAGCAGAAAAAAGGAAGGCCCTCAGGAGATGGATTGACACCAGGAGTGCAACAATGAACTTCAACATAGGAAAAATTGTGAAAATGGCACAGGATTAGACTGTTTCATTCTGTTGTGTATAAGGATTCTGTGAGTCAGAGCCACCTGGATGGCATGTGCCAACAAACGTTTCAATTTTCTTCAACGAATTTTGAATTCATATGAAACGATCTGTTCTACAATCAGTCACTGGCCTTATTTAGACTGATGAGACTGAGCTTCTTCATTGTCTCTTTCAGTGGGTTTGATTCCTATGTATTCCTTTTTTCCTGTGAGAGCCATGCTTATGGTTGTCCTTTTTGTAATTGAAAAAGAGCTTTTGCAATAATTAAGCTATTTCTCATTTTTCTCATCAAAGCTATGTTTTCCAACTTCTGAGTCTTTGTTTTAAAGTTTTACATGGCATTCGCTCCTAATTATCAATGCAGCTTGACTGTATGCCATATCAATTTCAGACTCAAGAAGTTTGCAAATATCTCCAATTTCCACATCAGCCTTAAATTAATGAATCTACAGTGGGCTCCAGGTCACCTCAGACCAATGGACTTGAGTTGGCTGCACTGGGATGCCTTCTTGATATAAAATTACATCTTTATTATACACATGCACATACAAGTGTCATTGGTCTTGTTTCTTTTGGAAATCCAGCTTAACACAGTGTACCTTACCCAAGCCATTGTATTTTTAATCATCTCATATGCCTGTCAAAGCTGAATACTGCAAAAGGAAGACCAAAGAAGAATTGATGCCCTTTGGTTATGGTACTAGTGAAGAATATTGAGAGAAGCATGAACTGCCAACAGAACAAACAAACCTGGATTTAAAGAAGTACATCCACAACACACATTAGAAGAAGAGATGGTGAGATTCTGTACCAAGTACTCTGGACATGCTATTGGGAGAGACTAGTCTCTGTAAAAGGACATCATACTTGGTAAAACAGAGAGGCAGCAGGAGATAGGAAGACCCTCAGCAAGATGGGTTGACACAGCAGCTACAATAATGGGCTCAAACTTCGCAGTCACTGTGAGGATGGCTCCGGACCAGGTGGTGTTTTGTTCTATTGTACATCGTGTCTCTGGGATTCAGAAGTGACTTCACAGCACATAACCACACAATCAAACTAGGGCCTGTCCCTAGCGAAAAGGAAATAACCTATAAAATTCTCAGTGCAGGGATTGGGGAAAAGTGTACACAGACACACCATGTTGGAATTTTAAAATACCGAAGACCGAGAGCAAACCCTAAAACTGCCTGTGGATGGGACCAGGAGCAACACTAAAAATGTAAATTATGTCCAATGGTAAGAAAATTATAATAATAGCAAACTTCTCAACAACACTGCTGAAAATCAAAAAAGCAATGAAATAATAATTTCAGTATTTGAAAGGAAATAGAATTTTAACTAAACATGCCTACCTAGCCAAAGTACCAACTGAGTGCTTGGCTAAATGGGTTATGATTTTAGGACTGCATGTTTTAAAAGCCAAAATAAAAGCAAAACTAAATGATCTTCCATAATCCCTTCCTTTACAATTTCCTGAAGAATACTCTGCACTACAAAAAAGGAAGTAAACATAAATCCAAGTGGAAGATAAGTTATCTGAGAAAGTCTGGGAAGAAAGTGAGGTTTCATTGCAGATTTTAAATCTTCTTGCATTCTCCTGATGAAACAGCAAGTAGGATAAATAAAACAAAAAATTCATAAGAAAGATGTCTGTAAAAACCTGATGATAAAATATCCCCAAATCATGAAATATATGTGGTTATGATAAAACACAGTTCAATTATTTGATGTGACTATTTTGGGGAGTCTTTGTAACTCTGTACAAATGACTCAGTGGAAACGTGCAGATAGGATGTTACTAAGGGACTGGTCAGTTTTTAAATAAGCCATCTCATACACAGAAAAGGGGATCGCACAGCCTTCGAGTAAAAGGAGGCATGAGAGAAGCAAGTACTTTGGTCAGTGAAATTCTTGCCCTGAATCCCTTCTATTCAGGAGACAGCTGTGATACTGGAGAAGCAGTGGTGCACAGACATGGCATGGAAGTGGAAGCAGTAGCATTCATTGCATGAGCTAGCAGTGACTTCACCACCCATGGAGAAAGTAAAGCTGAAAGCCCCAGGCAAGAGATTCACTTGTTGGGTGAGTTGCCACAGATACATAATCTGGGTAGCTAACCTTTCTGATCTACAAAGCTAAAACCAAATACCTTTGAGCTGAGGCTTCTGGGTTGGGGAGCATGCTCTTGGAACATTTCTTGAAGTCACAAAAGCACTCTCTAACATTACTTGAGCAGGGCAGAGGCAAGGGACAGTGTGGCAGGTGGGCTGAAGCTGAGAGACAGACATGCCTGTGGGTACAGCTTAGAAGAGGCACACCTGATGGGAGAACTCTTGTATCCTGAACATTTCGGACCTTGAATTTAACCTCTTCGTTTCCCTAATCAGCCCAATAATTTGGAGGGTTGTCAGTGAGTTCTGTGTAGCCACGGCAAGGAGTTAGCCAAGCCAGCAGAGAAGCAAAGCCTTGGGGTGATGCTGATGGTGATCCTTGTGAAGTCAGAGGAAGTAAAACTGCAGTCTTCACAATTTTTTCCCACCACTAAAAGCAGAAAGACCTGCATCTTGTCGATGATTATGAGGGATGAAATGTGTGTGTGTGGTGTGTGTTTTCTCTGACTCATAGAGACTCCCAGGACAGAGCAGAACTGCCTCCTGCAGGTTTCTGAGACAACAAATCTTTATGGGACCAAAAAGCATCATCTCGAGAGAAGCACCAGCATCCTGAGCATCAAGTAGTGGATGTGCCCAGCATTGCCTTCACCGGAAGACATCTTGTACCTCTTCAGCTCAAAGTAAGGGCCTGACTTAAGTGCTCCCAAGATGACCAAGCAGCCAGACTATGACCTTACCTGAAGAAAATTGTGAACAAAGCAGGGCTCACTGTAGCCATGCATCTCAAATACCTCTCAATCCTGCAAGGTTTCAAGAAGGCCCTGGTCCTGTTGATGCATGGGGAAGAGCAGTCAAGCTCAGTTATGGTTGCAAATAAATCTGAAAATCATGGAAATTTCCCACAAACTTTTTGAAGCCCCCTTGTATAACTATCACACAACTTTTGCCTATTCAGTTACTTATAGGTTTATGCCTTATTGACAGCCAATACAAGAATCTGTTTGCAAGCTAACACTCCATGATGCACGTAGTTTTTCATTCACTACTACACTCCGCCCCCACTTTCTGTGTACTAACCCTAGTAACCACTAATACACTTTGATATCTATTTAAACAGACACAAAAACATCATCTCTCTCAGTGTCAGGTGGTCTCAACAGCTGATGTTTAGATTGTCAGCCCAACTCATAACCCACTCTACCACTTGGAGTGAAAGAGAGATGGGCATAGTCAATACATTTCTAATGATCTGGAAGTTTAGAAAAGTCCAACTATCCATTTCCTAAAACAAAGTTAGTACCTAACCTTTTCTCCCTGCTCTTTTTTCCTTGCCATACAATCAAAGGAATATTCTTTTACACAAGTACAATCTCAAAAACAACCAAAAGCATAGCCTACTAGAAAACAAATGAAATATAACAAGGTCAGTGAACTTTGCTGTAATCTCTGGGTAGCAAGTAGTTCAAGCTCTGTGAATCACAGCTATCCCTTTTTGTGATTAAAGCATGAAAGCAGTCACATCGAACACAAAAGCAAATAGTCTTGGGTGTGCTTTAATAAGTATTTATGTATAAAATGACATGCCAAACAAATCTGGTATGGTTTTCTGACTCCTGTAATAGAATGGGTAATTCAGAATAGGTAACAAATCTGAAAATGAGTAAACCCTAATATTGGCATTTCAACACATGGGGGAAAATTTGAGCTTTCTAATAAGCTGGACTGATTGTTGGAATAACAGTATATTTATAATGAAGATTATAAAGCATACCTTTCTTCATATACAATATCAGGATTAATTAAAATAGATTTAAAATATTTAGATGTAAAAAATATAAAAACTATATAATATGGGACAATTCCTTTGTAATTGAGGTCTGGCCTTAAAATTCCTTATCACTCAAAACTCAGACAAGATAATTATCTGTAACCTTAATTATATAAAAATATGATAATTTATGTTGTAAATGCTATTAATGGACTTAAAACGTATGGAGTTAACCTATGATAAAAGGGCATCTTTAGTTAGTTGTGGAACTAAGTGCAACATTTCAGCATGTTATCTATAGGTCACAAAGAGTTATCATTAACAACATGGAGGTAAATATGAATGTTAATAATTTTTAGGTTTTAAAATTTTCTCAAACAGGAAACTGAAGGGGATTGAGAATACAGCCAGAGTTAGTGTCAAGAATACCATGTTTTACACAGAGAGAAGATAAGTGACTCACTAAAATAGGAGTCAAGTTACTTAAAGCAAGAAATGCCAATTAAAAAACTAACACATATATAACAATGAAGTTACAGAATGTAGTGGAAGGGGAAAAGAGATAGATTAACTAAATTTATAATTCCTTTTCTTTATTTTCTTGTGAGAGTCAATAAACACAAATTCACTGTCATTGAGTCAATTCCAACTTATAGTAAATCTATCTTAAAAGGTAGAACTGCCCTTGTGAGTTTCCTAGACTGTAACTCTTTATAGAAGTAGCTAGAAACCCCATCATTTTCCTGCAGCATGACTGGAGGTCTTGAACTATTAACCTTGGAACTAGCAGCTCAATTCAAAGTTACTATGCCACCCAAGTTCCTACTTTGTCAGTATACATTATTAAAGTTGATTAAAATTAATATAGGTAAAAAGTTCTGAAGAGAAAGAAATGCTCTGAAAATGATTGCAGTTGTAATGCACAACACTGTTTGACATGATTGAACTATTGAATGGTATGATGTCTGGATTATATTCTAATGAAAAGATTTGGGCTCAAAACAGAAAGCAAATTTTTTCTAAACTTGATTGTGGTGATGATTGTACAACTTTTAAAAATTACATTATTGAATCATATGTTATGTGAATTATAGTCAAAAACTGTTAAAATAATAGAAATAGAAACACGTTACTTTCAGTTATGTAGGTGACCATCAAAGATCTCTAGTTGTATGGTGCATTAAGTGTTTACTTGTCAACCAAAAGGCTGATGGAAGAAAGATAAGTCAGTCCACTTATGGACATATTAACAGTCTCACAAACCCTATGGAGTGGTTTTATTCTGTCCTACAGGGTGACTAACTTTGAATCAATTAATCAGTAGAAAAGTTTTAAAAGATGTCTTTCTTGAATATATGGCAACAGGGAGAAGACAAAGGATGGTTATTCTTTCATTTTTAAATGTATTAACATTTGCATTTAATAGTCTGAATTTAATATTTTAAGGGGGGGAGCAGATTAAGTAAGGGGAACTCAGAGACTATCAACTCAAATACTCACACAGATTAGAAAGTAAGGCTGAAAGGGGTGAAGCCCTTTGCAGTGTGACCACTAGACATAATTTATGCTGCCTACATAGTATCTTCTACAAGTATAAATGTAAGCTAAGAGGGTGAAAGATAGGATTGACCTCAAGCAAACTTACAAGATCATCAAGTTTGTCTCAGGATTCTGTCACCTCCTCTTTCTACTTCAGATGTTTGTATTTTACCTCAGGGGCCCTGTTGTTGTGAGAAGCCCATTCAAGACTTAACCTTAGCCAAAACTCAACATATCACAATTCTCATTTCTACGGAGAATTATGGCAGCACTTCTAAAAGAGCTTCATCTCATAATTTCTGACAAGGGGATTTATAGGGAACAGTGTGGGTTCATAGGGAACGTTGGTGGCACAGTAGGTCAAACTGCTAACTGAAAGGTCAATGGTTTGAACCCATAGCTCTTTGTGGGATAAAGATGTGCCAGCATGTTCCCATAAAGAGTACAGTCTTAGAACCCCTATGAGGCAGTTAAACTCTCACTTATAGGGTCACTATAGGATCACAATGAGTCACACTAGAGTAGACAGTGATGGGTTTTATTTGGGGGGCTTCATGGTATTATAATTAGTTTTTCTCCATTTCTTTAGCACAAACAGGCTTTCCTTTCCCCAGAATCTTTTTCTTTATCTTAAAAAAATCATTTTATTGGGTGCTCATACAATTCATCACAATCCATGCATCCATCCATTGTATAAAGTACATTTGTACATTTGTTTACATCATCATTCTCAAAATATCGTCTTTCTACTGGAGCCCTTCGTATCAACTTCTCATTTTTCCCCTCTCTCCTTCACTTTACTTCCTTGTATTTTACTTCATGAATCCTTGATAACTTATAAATTGTTATCATTTTCTCATGTCTTATACTGTCTAATATCTCCATTCACTTTTCTGTTATTCACCCCCCATGGAGGGAGTTATATGTAAATCATTGTGATGGGTCCCCTCTTTCTACTCCCACATTTCCCTTACCCTCCTGGTATCACTACTCTAATTATTGGTCCTGAGGGGTTTATTTGTTGTTGATTCCCTATGCTTCCAGCTCTTATCTGTTCCAGTGTACATCCTTCATCTTCTAATACATAGAAATAATTCCATTTCACACACAATGTTTGTTAACTGATTCTTCTGGCTACTGTATTCTCTTTTTCTTTCCCATGATTTCCCCACTAAATGAATTTTTTCCACTGATATTATTTTCTCAACACTCTTTACACTCTTAATTGTCTCGGATCTCTGTATTTTCATTCTAGAACTTCCTAAAATCAAACATTTTTTACATTTATTAAATTTCAATGCTTTTAATTCCACTTTTTCAATAAACTTTTTGAAGCTCCCCATACTTAGTAGATTTGCATATATGTTTGATACATGCTTCTTTAATGCTATAATGAAGTGAAAATAAATACAGCTATGGTAAATATGAATAAAAAATTATGAGCTCTATAGTATGAAAAGTCTTGCATTCACTTTTAAAAGCAAAATTTAGTGGTGCAGTATCTCCGTTATTTTTTAATTTAAAATATCATTTTATTGGGAACTCATAAAACTCTTACCATAATCCATATATCCATCCATTGTCTAAAGCACATTTGTACATATGTTGCCATCATTATTTTCAAAGTATTTTCTTTATATCTCAGCCCTGGTGTCAGCTCCTCATTTTCCCCCCCTCTCCCTGCTTCTCCCTCCCTCATCGACGCTTGATGATTTATAAATTATTATTATTATTTCAAACTTATTGTCTTCCATGTTGTTGTCAGGAGCCATTGAATCAGTTCTGACTCCTAGTAAGCATATGTACAGCAGAAGGACACACTGTCTGATCTTGCACCAGCTTCACAATTGCTGGTATGTTGGGATCCACTGTTGAAATCATTCTGCCAATCTCTCTCCTTGAAGGACTCTTTCTCACTAACTTACTTCACCAAGCATAATGTCCTTTTCCAGGAAGTGGTCTCTTCTGACAACAAGTCCAAAGTGCCCGGAGAAAAGAATCCCACAATTCTCCTTCCTAAAGAGAAGTCCATGGCACTTTCAGTCTTATTCAGCGGCACTCTAATTGAAATGTATAAAGTCTGTGCTCTTCCTCATTCATGGTCCAACTTTCACTTGCACAGGAGACAATTGTAAGCACCATGACTTGGCGAGGCACACTGTAGTTCTCAAAGTGGCACCCTCACTAGCCATTCAACATAGGTCCTCTGCACCAGATTCTCTTCTATGTAAAAGAAAGATGTTTCTGTATTCTCATACAGCTCAACACTTCTCTATCCACGCAATCATCAAAATTCTTGGGATTTACGATGTTCACCTCTTATTTTAGATGCCTTTTCTTCTATGTCATATTATACCAAGTTTCAAAGTCATATAGATTCATCCTTCATTTATCTCTCTCAGTTATTTCAGCACAGGGTCCACAGATAAGACACCTGGGCTCAAGTTCTGGATCAATTTATCATAACTGCTTTTTATAGTCATTACCAAAATTAGTTAGGGTCTGTTTGCAAAAAAACAAGACAAAATAAAAGAGTTTGGCTAATTCTCACATCCTGTTGATTTCCTGTTGTAATTTTTCCCTTGATTTAACCTCTATTCCACATTTTCACTATACTCCATTTCATGTTACTCTAAAGACAGAAACCTCATGTGGTCTAAACATTGATTCCAGCTGACCACTCTGAGAGCAAATCTATTGTCCAATTCTGTTCTTTTTATTTTTCAACCTTCTCCATTTGTCTTTACTCCTATTTGGACAACTTCTAGCTATATCTAAATAAAATCAAAGTTCTGGGAGTTATCTATAATTCCCATTCCCTTGCTTACTTTGAGGAAAACACTAGATGCTTTTAAAATAATTTGTTGAGTGAATTTTAAAAAGGGCAAAATATTAATGAATACTCTTTTCCTTATATGAATTTAAACAACCATTAAATTTATGGTTTATATTTAGATCATCGATTCTTAAAATGTCTAGAGCACCAATTCTTAAAATGTCTCTTTGAGTTTTTTTAGCCATTCTCATTGAAAAGAATCATGCCTTCAAATTTGAAATTATATTACTTACTTTACCTAAATATATTTCAGGGAGAAAACATTATTTTGAAATGTTGAAATGACATGCACTTTAAGAGAACAGTAATGAACCAATGGATTATTTGAGCATCAGTTCCCATAACCTTGAGATTAAAAGCACTAGATGGTGCCCAGCTACCTCTATCCCCTGCTGTGAAAGGTTTCCGATTAGAAGGTTTTAAGTAGGCTGGGGCAAAATGTTGAACAAAACTCAAAATCCTAAAAGATACTTGACATGCTTGTCATATATTGACTGGTGAAACCCCCAAGACTATGGCCATAGCTATCCTTCAGGTCTGCAATTGCACATACCCCAGTGACTCAATGTACAAGCAAATGATAAACAATTTATCAAGGAAAAAATAACAAAAGAGAGGTATGCACGTCTTTGAATAATCAACTAGTTGAAATCAAGAGGATAGCATTTACTCAATAATAAAATACAGATGATTTAGGAAAAGAGGAATGATGGCAGAAAAGAGGGAAGAAATGGGATAAGTGATGTTACATTGAGAGAACAGCAATGAATGAGACAAAACAAACACATATCAATTGTTGAAGGTAAAACAGATCATTTGCTTCATAAACCTCCCCTCATTT